>CM056731.1:67498798-67729000 GCA_029844215.1 Przewalskia tangutica | reverse complement strand
TGTATACGTGTCCAGTGAAAGTAGCCTTATTCGCCAACCTGTGGGTTTAATTTCTTGTTATTTTTTTTAAGTTTCATGTATGTTCCGCGCTATTCTCCTCGAGGAATACTCAACAGGTGCCTGTAGTGGCACTACCGCAGTTCCTGGCCGGGTCGTGACAATAACAATACTAAGGCAACTTTTCTACCAAGGGAGTGGTAGATTTCTGCTAGGCAGTGGGTAGCCTCTGGCTAAGATTCTCAAAAGTGGGGGAAGGTGTTTGACTTAAAAGGCTAACAAGGAGAGGAGAGGATTTTAGACTTGGAAAGCTATGGACGAAGAACTCTTCATCACAAAGAGGGTATTTATAGTCGGGATGGCCAACCAATGCCAAGATTATGCCAAGTGCAAGGCAAGTGTAAGGCCAAGATTCGGACAAGTTGTACCTAGCCAACTTGCACACAAAATATCCTACCAACTCCAAGACAAAATAAGCCATCCATTCGCCACAATGACGCTCACGCCCACTCAATCGGAGGGTGACAAGTGTCGCCTCCCGTTGGTCCAAAATGTTTCGCCTCTAAAAATCCGCAAAATTAGAAATGGCATAGCCTAATTTATCCTACGCGAGTCTTGCAAAACGCTTCGCCTAAAAAACGATTCCTCGGTGAGCCGTGCCCAAAAACATGCCACGCCTAAACTTTGCTAAACTGTGACGCACGCTTCACGCACATACCCCGAAATACGGGTATAACATTCTCCTCCTTAGAAACATTCGCCCCGAATGTTCCTTCCAAGACAACGATAAGGTTCTTCATAACTTAAATGGCTAGTAAATGCCACACACAAACACAAACAACACTTAGGCATAAACGATAATGAAAATTTACAAGAGAGTGAATTACCGAGGCGGGGAATAAAGAGGTACTTGCCTCATGTCCTCCTCGCCTTCCCACGCCATCTCTCGAGCTCGTTCGCCACGTAACTTTGACGGAAGCCACGCCCTGGTCCGCAGACGCCAACTCGACGATCGACTATCGCTTACGGAATCTCCTCATACGAGCAACCCCTCGGCCACCGACATCGCCAATCGGATGACTTGGGATGGATCCTCGATACATCTCTCAAAGATAGAAACCATCGATGCATCGCTCCAGACGGACGGCAGATTCAACTCATGCCAACCTTTGCTCACCTCGCGGACAACTGAAACGCCCAATGCATTGGGCCGAAGTTTCCTTCTTCCGAATCTCATCACACCTTCATGTGATACCTTTAGGAAAAACTCCAATCATGAACCTCAACTCTGATACGACGATGATTCGTGATATGACTTCGCCGACTCGAAGCCGCCGCAAGAATCTCTCGATAAGCTTCACCTATCCATCGCTTCCCGCACCAACCGGGTCCTACTAATCGCATTTGCCCACATCGAACCAACCTATAGGCGACCGCACTTCCTCCCATACAAGCGCCTCATAAGGCGCCATTTCGAATATCTGGAGTGGTAGCTATTATTATACGCAAACTCAACTAGAGGCAAATGATCCTCCCAGCCTACCCCGGTCAATAACACAGCTCGCAGATATCCGCCCGCAGTTCGATAGCGCGCCGCCGCTCGTCGCTCGTGGGATGGAATGCAGACAAAGCTCACTCAAGGCCCCTAAACCCTTCGAAAGACCTCCGTGTTAGCCAGAAACCGGCTCCTTCGATATGATCGAAATAGGACTCATGCACCGACGATCTTCTGATGTAAAGTTCGCATAATCCTCACCAAAAGTCGCCCTAACGGAAGAAAGTGGCTGGATTTCTGCCACCACCGACGATAACCCATATAGAATCATGTCTCTCCGAGCGAGGTAATCTCAGAACGAAGTCCATATCACCTCACTCTGTGTCGATCTCTATCGCTCAGAATAAAACCACCGTGCCTCGTGCTCTACCTTCACCGCCGACAACACGGCACCGAGCTACGAACTCGCAACGCCCTCTTCGCCATCCCACCAATACATAGATCTGGCGTCGTACATCTTGGTCGACTCGACGATAGAGTAACGCGCGCTGCAGGCTTCTCAAGAACTCGCCAAGTCCTCAAACACCGAACACACAACGTCGCCAAACCTTAGCACCCCATCAATACCTCAAAAGCGACCCTTTCTCACGAAGAGCCGTGACACGATAACGCACAAAATCGATCTCGAATCACGTCTCTTCACCTCGACGATGGAAGACTCGCAACCTCACTAACTCTAACCCCATCGCTATCGTAATCAATCAACGGACACCAAGGCTCGCTAATCGATGCGCATCACTAACCATGTCCCTTCTCTCTACCGCACATCCGATAGGCTCCCATCGACCTACGACTAAGCAGCACCGCCACGACATTGACGCTTCCCGGTGGTATAGGATATCAACATCGCAATCCTGCAACTCTAACCATCGCCTCGCCGTAAGTTCAGCTCCTCCGCCGAAGATATACCGAGGCTCTTGTGGTCTGGGATAAATATCCACGCGAACCCCATACAAATAGTGCCTCCGCATCTTCAAGGCTAATCACCGCCGCTAACTCCAAATCACGGTGGGTAGTTTCTCGCGTTTCGCCACCGCCGGGACGCATACGCATAACCTTGCCCCGCCGCGATCAACACACCCCAACCCGATGTTCGACGATCACAATACACGATATATCCAGCTCGACTCTCCGGAAGAGTAAGATCGGGCGGCCGCCGCCTTCCTTCAAGAATCGAAACCTCGGCCACAAGCATCACCATCAAACTTAGTCAGCTTCAGTCGCCTAGTCAATGGTGCAGAGATAGAAGCAAACTTCTACGAACCGCCGAGCACAACCTCGCAAGGCTCAGAAATCGCGAACCTCCGCTTGAGTAGCAGGTTCAGGCCAAGTCCTCGATCGCCATCTTGGCCGATTCACTGAATGCCATCAGCCACAATATGCCCAAGAAAAGCCACCGGTTAACCAAAACTCATATTTGGAAAACTTGGTGTATAATCGCCGTCTCGAGAACCGCAAGACAGCTCTCAAACGCCCGCATGCGCCTCGCCTGAGCGAATAAACCAAGATATCATCAATGAACACTATCACAAACGCGGTTCAAAATGGTTTGAACACTCTGGCTCATCAAATCCATGAATACCACGAGCGCTGGTCAAACCAAACGACATAACCCTAAACTTCAGAATGCCCGTATCGTCCTAACGCGCCTTAGGGATGTCCGACTTTCGATTGCACTGACGATAGCTCCGACCGTAGATCAATCTTGGAGAAACATCTCGCGCCCGCAATCGGTCGAACAAATCATCAACTCGGAAGCGGTATCTGTTTAATGGTCACCTTGTTCACCGTCAGAATCAACACACATGCTAGCTGCCCCGCCCTTCTTCTTCACGAACAATACCGCGCTTCTGGGGAAACACTAGGCCTAATGAAGCCCTTCTCCAAAGAAATCTCTCACCTGGTCCTTCAACTCTCTCAACTCGCAAAGCCATTCTCAGATGGCGAATGGAAATAGCCGAGTGTCCGCAACACATCTATACAAAACTCGATCTCCTCTCAGAGGATACCCGGAGGTCGTCTGAAACACGCCGGGAACTTCTCGACCATCGAATCGACCGAAATCGCACCGCACCTGATCAAACACCCGAACGAGACGGTAGATGCATTCTTCGCACCATCTTCCTAGCCTCAGGTAGGAAATAAACCTACCCTCGATACAAAGGTTCCTCCCACTCAACAACCGGCCCTCAGAAACTGGAACCGCATTTTACTTCTCTCTCGCTTACATTGGCGTAGCAAGAGGCTAGCCAATCCATACCCATGATCACGCTGAAATCAATCATATCCAACTCTATCAAGTCGGCTAGTGGTCCGACGATCAGACGGTCACCGGACAAGCCCTATATACCCGCCGAGCTACCACCGAATCACCATCCCGGGCGTAGCTACCTCGTGCGGTTCATGGACTCGTGCTCTATCCTCATCCCACTAGCAACAAGGGGAGATATATAGACAGAGTAGAACCCGGATCTATCAAGACATACTCATCATAACTGAGATCGATAAGGTACTCGTGGACGACATCGCGAGGCCTCCGATCCCGCTACCGATAAGGCATAAATGCGATTCTCGAGGACCGCCAGAATCGACCCGAGCCACGACCGCCGCGACCGCTGGTCCACGAGTACTCGCCGTCCGGCGAGTAATCAAGGAGATGATGAACCGCAATGCACTCAGGCCGAGCCCTACCACTCGCGCCGCCCCGACGGACAAGCCCTCGTAATATGACCCGTCTCGCCGCGAATCAGAATAAACCCTGAGGAGTACCACACCTCGAAATGGGATCTACCGTGACGGCCACACCGAGGGGGTGGTCCCGACCGCCAACACCTCTCGCCACCGAAGTCCAAGTCTCGGCCTCGACCGCCTCAATACTCGCCGCGGCCGAGATGGTGCAGAGTGCTCGAGCCGATGTGGTGCGACCCAGACCGCCGCCGAGGCCGCCCACCTCGAGCAACTACCAGCGACCTCGCTGCCCCGTCCTCTTCGCCGCTGTCACAACCTGCCGCCGACGCCTCGCTTCCCAGGCATGAGCTCGCATACGGTAATGTCCATGCCGGCCGGGCGGACACACCCGCACAAGACTCGCCATGTAATCATTCAGCCCGCGACGTAGCGACGCACTCCGCCCTCCATATCCGCTACCAATGCAGTGGACATATCGAGCCAAGGAATCGAACTCGACATTGTACTCCCTAACCGCGCGCCTTCTCGCCTCGCACAAAAATCACCCCGCGCTCTCATCCGCGAGGCAAGAAGGAGGAGAAAAGGCTCAGAACTCATCCAAGTAGCCGGACGCTGCGGTTTCCCGATAACTCCCATGAATCAAACCAATCGATCGCGTATCACGCAAACTTATGCGAACCAAGATCATGCACTCGGCCTCCGACGCATCACTCATAATCCTTCAGAATGACTTGATGAACCCGTGGATCATCCTCCGCCGACCAGAAACTCAAGGGCTACAACTCAGAAATCTCGTAGCCTCAAACTCTCGGCCGGTGAACCACGGTACGATCGGGCCGAATCGAATCGCCGTGATCCAGCCGCTCGTGTTCCGCCACGATCCGCCAATAGTCGGGCATCTCTCAGTTTCTAACCTCCGCCCCAGCCGCGGGATGCGAGCGCTGGTACTGGTCTCGCTGGGCCGGCGCGCCATGGAACTCGGCCACCGAGGTATAGATCGGGCTCGAGCCTCGTGAATCCCTGTCCTACTAGCAGCCTCGGCCGCTTTGCCCTTCGGGCCCTGCTGCTTTACGCGAGGCATAATCAGCATAGTAAAAGGAATACGTTAGAGGGTCCAACTTAAACACAACTCTAAAGCATGATCTCAGAGTGAGAAGAATGGAAACCAATCCTAAATATCCTATAGCCTCCTCGACATCGTGGTGGTGCACAACACACCGATAATCAAGACTCTACTAGATACGGCTCAGAGACACTTTCCGAGGATTAATCGCCTGATACCACTTTTGTCACGACCCATTCCGGCTCGTGGATCGTGCCTTACCCGCACCCAAGTAGTCATACATCGTAGTAATCTGAATATAAAAACAAGACATGAAACACTTGCAAAAGAGACACGCTTTTACGTGAGAAATGTCGCTTTCTAAGATATATACATAAACATAGTTTTGCGCTTACATCCTCGTTATACCTCGTATTTCAGAGTATGTACGTAAGGGAATACGCATAAAAGGTTAGCCTTGAAAGTTAGGCTTGGACGAAAATTATCGGGCACAACTCACAAAACGTAATAGTTTTCCGACGCAAACGCTTTCACAAATTTTCATAGGATAAATTCCGCTATGTCATTTCTTATTTTTATGGATTTTTCCGAGAGACGAACACTTTGGACCAATGAGAGGCGACACTTTCCACCTCTCATCAGCGGACTTGTCACGCATTAGGGCCGATTGAATGCCAAGCCTTGTCATAAAGTTGATAGATATTTTGTGTGCAAGTGGCCAAGCGACACTTGCCCAAATCCTCACCCTACACTTGCCTTGCACTTGGCATAATTCGCCATTGGTCACATGTCTCGACCTATAAATACCCCCTTGTCAAGAGTTATTTCATCCTAAATTGAGCAATCCATCTAAGTCTCAAATCCCTCCTCTCCCTCTCGTTGTTTCGCCCAAACACACCCTTCCCCTCGGTGCTTCGCCGAGGCTACCCCACCCCTAGCCTAGCCGAAACCTACCTCCCTTGGTAGAAAAGTTGCCTTCTAGTATTGTTATAATGCCCAATTTAACCTAGCCCAAATCCCTTAGTACTTAGTAGGTTGTGAGAAACTTCTAAGGATTCTTGGAGCACCTCGAGCTGATTGTGAGCTAAACCCTCGCCGTGATCGACTTTTTACTGGATATTATCGGGCTTATCGAGGTAAATAATCCTAACCTCTTTGTAATTAGAGAATGCATACTGTAGAAGTATTGAAATAAGTATAAATACTTAGAAGGTTTGTTAAGAATAGAATTAAACCAGAACACCTGAAGTGGTATAAAAGAAGAATATACGAACCGCATTTACATAGGATTGTTTTCACAAGAGACTTATATAGCTCACCGCAGGGTTGTGCTGCCCGACTTTCCGAGAATCGAGGACCCTCTGCTTAGAATGACCTACGTAATAGTCTAGACTTTGATAGTTGTCTGTGACTATTATAGTCGATTCTTCCAAGGCGACATACTCGACTCAAGGCGTGGATTTCACGGTATGCATGTGATTCTTCCTATACCCTTGAGCATGATATGTTATATATATAGTACTTCAGACGACATATGATAATCGCAATGTCTTTTGACTTAAGCCCAATAATAAGAACCTTCAAGTATGTCAAAGGAATAATGAATCATATTTAATGTAAGAGTAATATTTGGTTTTAAAACAAAAGCTAAGAGTTATACTAGCTTTATGGGAGTAGGTATAACAACTTAAGAATGATAAAAGGAATCGCTTACTTGTTTGTTTATAAAAAGCCTCAGATTGATTTCTAAGTATAGTAAGATTGGTTGATAGTAGACATACCATGATACCGCATGTGTTAATTGTCTTGTAATGCCGTGAAAGGGGGTCATTCTCACTGCGCTTACGTTGTTAACCTAAGTCCGCTGTAATCGCTATTGTATCACCTACCCTCGACTTATTATACCGAGGGCTTGCCACCCTCGATGCGGGTCTATACGGCCTACGCGGTCTACGAGACTACGCGAGTCGCGGTATGCTCCGTGATCGATCATTCCGTGCTTAGCCCGACGCGGATGCCCGCGCGGTCCATGGGACTACGCGGTCTTGAGGCTACGCGGATCGCGGTCCGTGAGGGTACCGGGCTAGCTACCCCGGCGCGGGGAATACCTACGCGGGTTCGCGTGTGACCTATGCGACTACTAAGTCCAGGATCAGGCACGCACGATACTACGGGCGGGCCTTGCTTCGATCATTCGCGCCCAGACTAGACCGCATGCTTTCCTATTATCGTATTGTTGTGATGTGGGCACTATGTGCAAATGAACCAATGTATTTGTGAAAAGGTTTTGAATACTTTGATTTCATTTAAAGTACTTTTATAGTTTCACATACTTGGTACCGTCAGATCGACTCTCCTTCGGGCCGCGCTCATGCCGCAGTTCTAGAGGGAAGCAGTACTAGATCCACATCCTTAGGATCTCTACGTTATGCCGTGAGCTCCACTCTCTCCGAGGCTCTACTTTGGGTATGATCTCCCCGTTGTAGATAGTTTGTAATAGGTACGGCGGCCCCGTCCCGCCATAGTTGTTATTTTCTCAGAGGTCTCAGAGTCATGTTGCAGCTTGGGATGTAATCGCAAAACTTGGTTTATGTATATATGCCTAAAGGCAACCTTTTTCTTCGATAAAATGTTCTAGTTATATCATGTCAGATGTCTTGTTTTATATTCCACGATTGTTCTCTCGATGTATGACTACTGGGTGCCGTAAGGCACTACCACGCCCCGAACGGGTCGTGACAAAAGTGGTATCGTGAGCGCTTAATCCTGGAAAGTGTCTATGCATCGCATCTAGTAGAGTCTGATTATCTGTGTTGTGCACCACACCAATAATCGTGAGGCTATAGGATATTTAGGATCGGTTTCATTCTTCTCACTCGAGATCGCGCTTTAGAGTCAGGTTATAGGTCGACCCTCTAACGCATTCCTTTCCTCAGAATAGCTTATGCCTCCACGTAGGCAACCCGCCCGTAGGCAAGGCAAACGAGGAGCCGCTAGTATGACACGTAGGTTCACCGTGGCTCGTGCCCGCCTTTACCCGAGGCAATGCCTCGACGGCGAGTTCTACGACGCGCCGCCCCAAAGAGAGTTTAGGGCCACAAAGAATACCGATGAGACCACAGGTTCACGCTCCAGCCCTCACCGGGCGTAGGAGTTAGGTACAAGGAGATGGCCTGGCCACTAGCCAAGGTCGCGGCCGACATGAGGAGAGGCTCGAGGCACCATTCCAGCACTCGGGCCCACCCCAAGAGCACCTGCTCACCGTAGGCGTATAGTCTGAGGCTACGGACTTCCTTAGTCAGAGCCCGCCAGAGTTTTACGGGTCGAGGCCGGAGGATGATTCGCAGGAGTTCATCCGTCAGCTGCAGAGGATTATGCGGGTGATCAAGGCTTCAGAGACTGAGTCTGTGACATTCGGTTCGCATCGGCTGCGTGATACCGCAATGATTGGTTCGACCACGGAGCTTTCTCGGGAGAGCATGCACCTACAGCAGCATGGGATGAGTTTTCGAGGCTTTTTCACACACTTCTTGCCTCCGCAGATGAGGAGGCACGACCGGCTGATTTTTGTTATCGAGGCAGTGAGGACGCACGCTAGAGAGTACAATGTCGAGTTTGATTCATCGGCTCAGATGTTCTCGCACCGGTAGCGTATACGGAGGACCGTGCATCGCTACGCCACCGGCTAGACGACTATATGGCCGAAGTCTTGTGCGTGTGTCCTTCACCTGTATGGACATTACCCGATGCAGCTCATGCATTAGGATGCGAGGAGCGAGAGACCGCCGGTAGACCGACATCGCTAAGCAAGGCGCCGACGGCCGGTTCTTGGTGGTTCTCGTGGTGGGCAGATCGCCAGGTCCAGATTTGCACCACACCGCCAGAGCACTCCTACATCATTTTCAAGATACCAGAGCCGGGGCGTGTCGTGGCCCCAGACTTCGGATTTCGTGGTAGCAGGTGCTAACTGCTCGAGGTCCGCTCGCAGTGCCCGCGGTAGATTCCATTCGGGAGCCGTTATGCACACGGGAACTTGCCATACTTGTGGCCGCAGGTCATTTCGCGAGAGTTTCACGCCGGGCAACGGGGTAGGCCCACCACAGGTTCTGGCCGCTTCTTCATCCCCGACAATTACTCGCCCGAGGCGTGGTACGCAGAGATCGCAGGTCGCGCAGAGGTCGCGGCGCAGTCCGCCTAGCGGTCCTCGTAACCGCATTTATGCTTTGTCCACCGACAGATCGTGAGGCCTCACCGATGTCGCCACTGTACCTTATCGCTGGGTTTGATGATATGCTTTGATAGATCCGGTTCTACTGGCCCCATATATCTCCCTTGTTGCTAGTAGGATAGGGATAGAGCCCGAGTCCATAGACCCTTTCGAGGTAGCTACGCCGGGGATCTGGTAGCTCTACGTATATAGAGCTTGTCCAGAATTCATTTACGCCGCGACTTTGCCGACTTGATAGAGTTGGAGATGATTGATTTCGACGTGATCACGGGACGGATTGGCTAGCTTGCTATGCCAATGTAGACCGCAGAGAGAGTGGTACGGTTCCAGCTCGGCGAGCCGGTTGTTGAGTGGGAAGGAGCACGGATCGCTGGCGGTAGGTTTATTTCCTACCTCAAGGCTAGGAAGATGGTGCAGGGTATATCTACCATCTCGCTCGTGTTTGATAACGAGGTCGCGTACCAGATTTTCAGACAAGCCCAGAGTCCGAGAGTTCTCGACGCTGCTTCCAGACGACTCTCCGCATCCTCCCGAGAGGAGATCGAGTTTTGTATGACGTTGCCGCACACTCGCCTATTTCATTCCGCCATACGTGATGGCACCGCCGAGTTGAGAGAGTTGAAGGAGCAAATGAGGATTTGTCGAGAAGCGGTTTCATCGACCTAGTGTTTCTCCCCGGGGCGCCGCTTTGTTCAAGAAGAAGGACGGACGCCGCAGATGTGTGTTGATTACAGTAACAACAAGGTGACCATTAAGAATGTATACCCTCTTCCCGTGATTGATGATTTGTTCGATCGGGCAGGCGCGAGATGTTTTTCCAAGATCGATCTACGACGCTATCATCGTTCGAGTTAGAGTGCGGATGTCCCTAGGATCGCATTCCGACCCGCACGCATTACGAGTTCAGTGGTCATGTCTTTGGTTGACCAATGCTCGGCGGTATTCATGGATTTGATGAACCGAGTGTTCAAACCATTTTTGGACACATTTGTGATAGTGTTCATCGATGATATCTCGCTTATTCTCGCCAGAGCGCGAGCACGCGAGTATTTGGCGATGGCCGAAGCGCTTCTCCGATCGCATACGATAAGTTTTCCAAATGTGAGTTTTGCTGACTTCGTAGCTTTTCGGGCATATTGCCGGCCGATGGCATTCGAGTGGATACGCCAAGATCGAGGCGCTTAGACTTGGCCTAGACCTACCATCCGGCTGAGGTTCGTAGTTTTCGCCTTGCAGATATTATCGGGCGGTTCAGAGAAGTTTGCTTCTATCTTCGCACCATTGACTAGGCCGACTCAAGGCGCGCCAGTTTCAAAGTGGATCACGCGCGCGAGCAGTGGTTTCCATAAAGCGAGAGATCGACACCGCCTCGCTTCTTACTCTTCCCGAGGTCCAGATGGTTACGTGGTGTATTGTGATGCGCCGTGCATCGGGTTGGGATGTGTGTTGATGCAGCAGGCAGAGTTATAGCATACGATCCCGACAACTTAAGATACACGCAGGAACTACCCCACCCATGATTTGGAGCCGGCAATGATACACGCCAAGATCCGAGGCACTATTTGTAATGGGGTTCACGTGGATATTTATACGCACTCACAAGAGCCTCCAAAGATATCTTCACCAGGGAGTCGAACCCACGGCTGCAGACGGTGGCTAGAGTCACAAGGACTATGACGCCGATATCCCGTACTCACCCGGGAAGGCCAACGCCAGGCGTATGCACTTAGCCGCAGGTCTACGGGTAGCTTATCGATATTCACCGAGAGGAGGGGCATGGTTCGTGATTTGCATCGCTTAGCGAGCCTTGGTGTCCGCTTGATTGATTCTCGATAGCAATGGGGTTAGAGTTCGTGAGGTTGCCGAGTCTTCCATCGCCGGCGAGGCAAGAGGCAACAGCTGAGGATCCGATTTTGACTCGCATCGCGATACGCCTCTTCGTGAGGGCGGTCCTTTGAGGTAGCACCCGATGGGCGCTAAGGTTTGAGGCGTGTTGTGTGTTCCAGATGTTTCGTGACTTCGCAGAAGGTTCTCGGGAAGCACACAATACAAGCATTTATCCATCCGTGGTCGACTCAAGATGTACCACGACCTTAGATCCGTATTGTGGGACGGCTCAAGAGGGACGCCGCAGAGTTCGTAGCTCGCCCATGTTGTCGCGCAGTGAAGGCAGAGCACCGCAGGCCCGGTGGTTTGTTACAGCGATAGAGATCCCGACCGAAGTGGAGGTAATCAACACGGACTTCATCACAGGATTGCCTCGCACTCGCAGGAGACATGATTCTATACGGGTTATCGCCGACAGTCGATTTAAATCAGCCCACTTTCTTCCCGTTAGGACGACTTTCTACCGAGGATTACGCCGCACTTTACATCCGAGAGATCGCCGATCGCACGGGGTCCCTATTTCGATCATATCCGATGAGGAGCCCGCCACGCTAACTTCGAGGTCCTTCCGCAGGGGTTTAGTGGACGCAGCAGCCCGAGCATCGCATTTCATCCACGCATGCACGGACAGCAGAGCGCATCATCCGCACTCTCGAGGATACGCCGCGAGCCCGTGTTATTGACTTCAAAGGTAGTTGGGAGGATCATTTGCCTCTCGTTGAGTTCGCGATAATAATAGCTACCACCCAAGATTCGACGGCGCCATACGAGGCTTTGTACGAGGAAGTGCAGATCGCCGATAGCATGGTTCACGTGGGCGAGGTACGCTTAGTGGGACCAGACTTGGTGCAGCAGCAGTGGATAAGGCGAAGCTTATCCGAGAGCGCTATATCGATACCGTAGTCGATGTGTCAGATGCAGATCATCATCGACGCCGACATCCGAGTTCGCAGCTGATGATTGGGTTTTCTCAAGGCGCCACCCACGGCGGTGTGATGAGATTCGAAGAAGGAAACTCACCAAGGTACATCGGGCCGCTTCGTATTGTCCGCAGGTAGGCAAGGTTGCCTATGAGCTGGATCCGCCGTCCGACCGGAGGCGCATCCTGTTTCACGTTTACGCCGGCGAGATGACGGGATCCATCCAGTGGTACATCCGACGACGATGTCCAGTGATCGGCGGTTATCGATGCGAGGTTCCCATAGCGATAATCGATCGCCGTGTTAGGCGCTCGCGACGGCGGACGTGGCTTCCACAAAGTCCCGTGGCGGAACGAGCTTAGGAGGAGATGACGCGGGAAGCAGAGTGAGGACATGAGGCAGGTACCTCACCTATTCTACACCTCCGTGTAACTCACTTTCCTACTTATAAATTTTCAAGTATCGCTTTGCCTAAATGTTGTTTTGTGGCCGTGTGTGGCATTTGCAATCGCTTGCTATAAGAACCTTTTCGTTATCCTGCTAGGGAAGGAACATTCGACGTAATGTTTGGCGAGGGGAGAATGTTATACCTCGTATTTGCAGTATGTACGTAAGTGAATACGCATAAAAGGTTAGCCTTGAAAGTTAGGCTTGGACGAAAATTATTGGGCACAACTCACAAAACGAATAGTTTTCCGACGTAAACGCTTCCATAATTTTCATAGGATAAATTCCGCTATGTCATTTCTTATTTTTATGGATTTTTCCGAGAGACGAACACTTTGGACCAATGAGAGGGCGACACTTTCCACCCTCTCATTGTGGACTTGTCACGCATTAGGGCCGATTGAATGCCAAGCCTTGTCATAAAGTTGATAGATATTTTGTGTGCAAGTTGGCCAAGGACACTTGCCTAAATCCTCACCCTACACTTGCCTTGCACTTGGCATAATCTTCGCCATCGGTTGGCCATGTCTTGACCTATAAATACCCCTTGTTGAAGAGTTATTTCATCCTAAATTGAGCAATCTATCTAAGTCTCAAATCCTCCTCTCCTCTTGTTGTTTCGCCCAAACACACCCTTCCTCGGTAAGCTTGGCCGAGGCTACCCCACCCCTAGCCTAGCCGAAACCTACCCCTCCCTTGGTAGAAAAGTTGCCTTCTAGTATTGTTATAATGCCCAATTTAACCTAGCCCAAATCCCTTAGTACTTAGTAGAAGTTGTGAGAAACTTCTAAGGATTCTCGAGCACTGAGCTTTGGATTGTGAGCTAAACCTCGCTCAGATCGACTTTTACTTGGATATTATCGGGCTTATCGAGGTAAATAATCCTAACCTCTTTGTAATTAGAGAATGCATACCGTAGAAGTATTGAAATAAGTATAAATACTTAGAAGGTTTGTTAAGAATAGAATTAAACCAGAAACCTTAGAAGGGTATAAAAGAAGAATATACGAATCAGATTTACATGTGATCGCCACAAAGAGACTTATATAGCTCACCTGTAGGGTCAGGCTGCCCGACTTTCCGTAGAATCGAGGACCCTCTCGCTTAGAATGACCTACGCAATAGTCTAGACTTTGATAGTTGTCTGTGACTATTATAGGCTGATTCTCTCGCACACATACCGACTCAAGGTGGATTTCGTAAGGTATGTGATTCTTCCTATACCTCGAGCATGATATGTTATATATATAGTACGGTAGACGACATATGATAATCGCAATGTCTTTTGACTTAAGCCCAATAATAAGAACCTTGAAGTATGTCAAAGGAATAATGAATCATATTTAATGTAAGAGTAATATTTGGTTTTAAACAAAAGCTTAAGAGTTATACTAGCTTTACGAGTAGGTATAACAACTTAAGAATGATAAAAGGAACTGCTTACTTGTTTGTTTATAAAAGCCTTGTATTGATTTCTAAGTATAGTAAGATTGGTTGATAGGTAGACATACTATGATATCGCATGTGTTAATTGTCTTGTAATGTCGCGAAAGGGGTCATTCTCATTGGCTTACGCTGCTAACCTGAAGTCCGCTGCATCGTTATCGTATCACCTACCCTCGACTTATTATACCGAGGGCTTGCCACCCTTGATGCGGTCTATACGCCTACGCGTCTATGAGACTACGCGGAGTCGCGGTATGCTCCAGATTGATCATTCCGGTGCTTAGCCCGACGCGGATGCCCTACGCGTCCACGGACTACGCGGTCTTCGAGGCTACGCGGATCGCGAAGTCCGCGAGGGTACCGGCTAGCTACCCCGACGCGGGGAATACCTCACGCGGTCTGTGTGACCTATGCGACTACGGAAGTCCAGACTAGCACGCACGATACTACGCGGCCGGGCCTTGCTTCGATCATTCGCGCCTAGACTAGACTCGCTACGCTTTTCCTATTATCGTTATTGTTGTGATGCGGCACTATGCGCAAATGAACCGAATGTATTTGTGAAAAGGTTTTGAATACTTTGATTTCATTTAAAGTACTTTATAGTTTCACATACTTGGTACCGTCAATCCGACTTTTCGGGGCCGCTCACGCCGCAGGTTCTAGAGGAAGGTACTGATCCACATCCAGATTCTACGCTGCGCGTGAGCTCCACTCTTCCGAGGCTCTACTGGGTATGATCTCCCGTTGTAGATAGTTTGTATTAGCCAGGTATGGCGGGCCCCGTCCCCGCCATAGTTGTTATTTTCCTAGAGGTCTGTAGTCCTGTTGTACAGTTGGGATGTAACTGCAAAACTTGGTTTATGTATATATGCCGAAAGGCAACCTTTTCTTCAGATAAATGTTCTAGTTATATCATGTCGCATGTCTTGTTTTATATTCCGCGATTGTTCTCGATGTATGACTACTGGTGCCCGTAAGGCACCGCCACGCCCCTAACGGGTCGTGATAATCCCAACCGCATAACAGACTACTGCACTTAAGGAAGTAACAACTACGGCGATGGCCCCCGCCATACCGATCAGATAAAACTATCTACAACAGGAGATCATACCCAAAAGTAGAGCCTCCGAGAAGACGGAGCTCCGACACCAACGCAAAGATCCTAAGGACGTGGATCTAGCACCGCTGTTCTTAATCGCAGATTTAACGCACTTCGGCGAGGTCAAGATAACAGTACTAAGTATGCGAAATCAGAAGTACTTAAATGAAAACATATCATTTAAAAATCAGTTTACATATTTGTATGAAACAACCAAGGTAACCGCACATAGTGCCACATCATAAATAAGAGCAACAATAGGTAAATCAGAATGTGTCTTTTCTAGGTCGCGAATGATCGCCAGGCCAATTGCCCATGATCATTAAGCAAGCCTAATCGACTCGTGAGTCCGCATAGGCCACTCTCATAGGCCTGCATAGGGCATAACCCCGCATCGAGGGTAGCTACTCCTCGGCATCGTCCTGGACTCGTAGTCCGCATGGCCACATAGACCGCATGAGGTATAACCCTAGATCAGATAGTTCGAGGCTACGGGATTTTCTGAGTTGTAAACCTCCAGAGTTTTATGGGTCGAGGCCTGAGGATGATCCGCAGGAGTTCATCCGACAGTTACAGCGGATCATGAGAGTGATCAAGGCATCGGAGACCGAGTCGGTGGTCCTAGGTTCGCATCGGCTGCGTGATACCGCAATGATCGTTTGATTCGCGAGTCGCCCCGGGAGAGAATGCACTTCCAGCCTTTTGGGACGAGTTCTCGAGGCATTTCTTGCACATTTCTTGCCTCCACAGACGGCGAGGGCTCGCCGATAGATTTTTGGTGTTGCGCAGAATCCGCGCACGGTTCGGGAGTACAATGTGGAGTTCGACTCATTGGCCCAGACGCCCCGCATTAGTAGCTAGTATGGAAGATCGAGTGCACCGATATGTTACGTGGCTCGGCGATTGCCTAGCGTAAAGTTGTTCGTGTAGCTCTTCACCGCACGACATTGCCCGCACGCAGCGTATGCACTGATGTGAGGAGCGGAGAAATCGACGAACGACCGAGATCAGAAGAGGGCCGTAAACAGGTCCTTTGGTGACTTTCGAGGCGGACCGCCTCAAGAAGCAGACTAGTTATGTACTCCGCCAAGATGCAGTGGTCCTCCACAGCCTTTGACCTTCGATATTCGTGAGCGTGCCTGGCTCCTGTGTTTCAGATTTTCAGGGAGTAAGAGTACTCACGGACGAGGCCACCCGTATCTCAGTGGATCATCGTGGTAAAGCCCATGAGGAATGTCAGATCGGCTTGGGAGATTGCTATACTTGCGCCGACAGGCCATTTGACTAAGATCGTCCACTGTGGTAGCATCGTGGGATAGCACAGACTACTAGATCGGGCTATGTTCTTCACCTTCCACGCCTAGGAAGGATGTTCATACACCGCGGCCACTAGAGGTCGCGTGGAAGTTCCCGCTTTAGCGGCCCTCAACCGCCTACTTTCGTATATCCTTAAACCTCTAGAGACTTGTATGTATTGACGCATGATTATGTGTTAAGTGTTATGTTCGGATAGCTTTGTGCTAAAATGTGATTAAGAAACCCGTTAGTGAGAAAGGGTAAGCTCAAAGTAGAAAATGATTAACCTTAGAATATTACACTGAGACCTTAGATGTAAGGCCGCTTGAGTACAAGTTCTCGCAAGTGATCCTTGTCTGAGTGCATTTTATGCCTAGATTGTATTGTGTGATAAGTCCCCGGGTAGTGTGAAATGGAAGTGGTAGCTTCATGACTGTAGAGGTAAGATTGTTCTTAATCGGGAACAAGAGCGTGACGCGTTGTTGGCCGGGTCAGCCACGCTGAGGGCCAACCCGCGCCGCTGAGGCTGGTCACCTGGTGGTCCCGCCAGTGATAGGGTCACGAGGGTGCTAGGCCCAAGTTTAGATGACCATCGATGAGTTCGTGGATACGCTCGACCAGAATCAGTTCGGAAGGCCGAGAATGGCCTTAGAGGAAATCGAGGTTAGTAAGATGACCAAGTTCGAGGTAGTAACCCAAGGGCTGGAAACGTAAACGCTGATCGGAAGTGTGGTACTGATACTAGAAGAGTTCAAGTGTTCGGCGAGGCACGACGAGCGAGGCGAAGAGAACGTGTTATGTTTCAGGGCTACGCGTGGCATTGGAAACTTGTTTGCTAAGAAGAACTTCATCATTATCCGTCTTGAGAAGGAACATTCGGGATGAATGTTTCTAAGGAGGGGAGAATGTTATACCCCGTATTTCCAGAGTATGTACGTGAGGGCGTACGTATTAAATTTTTGCCTTAAGATTTGACAAGTTTCGAATTTGGGCACAAGTGCCAAAAAGAATCGTTGACTAAACGCTTTACTAAACTTCAAGGGAAAATTCGCTATGTCATTTATAATTTTGCGGATTTTTCCGAGAGACGAAACATTTTGGACAACGGAGGGTGACAAGTGTCACCTCACATTGAAGCAATCAGGCGGCCTTGGACTAAAAAGAGCACTTTAGTTGGTAGGATATTTTTGTGCAAGTTGTGTGGTAGATGGATAAGGTGCACTTGGCTAAAATCTAGCCCTACACTTGCACCACACTTGTCTTCATCTTCGCCATTGGTTGGCCTTTGGTTAGCCTATAAATACTCCCTTACTTGAAGACTTTCTTCATCCAAAACTTGAGCAATCTATCTAAGTCTCAAACTACTCCCTCCTCTTTAGTTTCTGGCCCGCCACCCTCCCCTTTGAGCGAGCCTCGCCGAGAGCCACCCCTCCCACCTTTGTGGTGTCCAGCCTGGGTACCCCTAGCCTAGTTGTTTTCAGATAATACCCTTGTTGTGGTATAGAAATACTCTCCTAGTATTGTTATTATGCCCAAATACCGGGCCCCAAATACCTTGTAGTATTCCCAAGGTTACACTTATACAAAAGCCCGTAAAATACTATTATACTTTCTTTAGCCACTAAACGAAACCCTAAGGAAAATCTTCATTTATAGTCAAGTATTTAAGCAGAAGTTGGTTAGAACTTCTAAGGGTTGTTTGGAGCGGATCGAGCACTCTGAGTAGAACTAAGCCGCTCGTGAGCGACTTTAAACTCTGATAATTTTGGGCTCATCGAGGTAAATACTATCGCCCTTCTATTGTAATTGGAAATTACATACTGTCGTAGTAGAAATGAATATAAGATTCATAGAAGAGAATTGAACTGTAATAGAAGGATATTACAGAATAAACTTGAACTGAAATCACTTCAGAAGAATAAGTAGAAGTTGAATCAGCATTTACATAGATCGTATATACAGATCGATAACCTTTATCGTTGAATGTTCGCAAGAGTACGGGCTACTTAGTGGACCAAAGCCGTTATAGTCGCGAGCGCTTGCTTATAGTCGATAATCGTCGCGAGGTATGCGATTCTTCCTATACTCGAGCATGATATTTTAAAGGAAGATATATATAGCGGCAATGTCTTTTGACTTAAGCTCGACAATATATAGTACGGCAGACGACGGCGCTAATCGAACGTAGTTGTACGACAAATGTCTTTTGACTTAAGCCCGAATAATATATAGTACTCAGACGACGTGGTGCTAATCGAACGTAGTCAGACGACAATGTCTTTTGACTTAAGCCCAATAATAAAAATCTCAAGTATTTCAAAAGAGTTAAGAAACCATTTTTGAAAGAAGAGTAACACTTGGTTTTTAAAAGGTTTTAAAAAGAGTTATACTAGCTTTATGGGGAGTTAGGTATAACGTCTTAAGAGAGGTAAAGAAAATGGTTTACTGATTTTAGAAGTTAAGAGACTTGATCTTATAAGATAAGAGACTTAACTTAAAGGAATTAATATGAGTTTTGTGTGAAACCTCATTCGTGAGTAATGAGTACGTGGTTTTTAAAAGGAATAATGTTTTACTGATTTCGAAATCATAATGTGTATCGACAAACCATCGCAAATGCTAATAAGGGAAAATGTATCAATAAAGAAGTATTATATTAAAACCAAGAGAAACCTCCATCCGCATGTAAGCTAAGATGAGACAAAATGATATTACATTTTCTAAATCATGGCTGCTTAATAAGATTGATTATGAACAAGAATAACCTACACTCATATAAGGCATATGTTTCTCAGATTGTTTAAAAGAGAATTATATTCTTAAATGATTAAGGCTATGAACTATGAAACTTTTCTAAAATAAAGAGACTGGAGTAATTGAAATTAGGCAAACTAGAACTCTAGGGAAAATAAGGCATTGTTTTGTCTTAAAATGGTTTAAAACTTAAAGTGTTATAACACTTTATGGGAAGTTGGTTATAACGACTTTATGAAAACAAAAGAAGGGTTTTTATCATCGGTTCTAAATGTGGAAACTTGACTTTAAAAAGAGAAGTTGTTTTGGTTTGCTTAAAATGTAAGTCACTCTATTTTATACTACTGCATCGTGACTTTTATAAAAGGAATAGATCTCTTTAAAAGGAATTTAACGCACGTAGTACTTTAGGGTTGAAACCCTGACTTTGGCATAAAATGAAAGTACCTTGAGTCAGGTATAACTTGCCTACGCTTGTTGTTGTGAAACTTGCCTACGCTTGTCGTTGTGAAACTCGCCTATGCTTGTTGTTGTGAAACTTGCCTATGCTTGATGTGATAGCCTTTGTTGTGCAAGAATGGTGTTTCTATATTACCGCTCTCACGGAGGGCCTGACTCATAAGGACTTACTGGACGCATCGCGCGACGGAAGATTCCACGCGTATGCTTCCATTATTATTGTTATACGGGCACGTCTACACCGACGATGTGGACATGTGGCCATTCCGGTTATTTACGCGGCATCGTGACTTACGGCCAGGATCGCGCGAGTCGCTTACTGGCCCGCCGCCACGTGACGCAGTGGATCCGTATAGGTTATCGCACCGCCACGGTCGCCTTCGCGAGTCGCTGTTTGACGAGCCGCGGACTTACGGATGTGATCCGTGCGTAGTCGATTCACTTGCCCCGCCACCACGTGCGCAGAGGAGCTGGCGAGGCTATCGCACTTGCCACGTGTCGCCTTCATGATACGGGTTGTACAAGATATCGTACGGCCGGATCCGTAGTTATACTTGCCCCGCACGATTTTTATGGCACGCGGGACTCGTGTTCGTGTATACTCTCGTGTTGTTATATCATAGATCGCCAGCTGAGGAAGGAATTCCACCGCACGAGTGATGATTCGAGGCGCGAGTCCCCGACTTGATATAATCGCTATATGTCAGGTAATCGTAGTTCGATATCACGACGTCTCCCGCTTTATATAGACTATTATGATTTCATTTACGATTTACGCTTTCACATACTTGGTACCGCCAGATCGACTCCTTCGGGCCGCGTCACGCCGCAGAAGTACATCTACCGCCGATCCCCGCTAGGATCTCATTTCAGCTCGAAGCTCCGCCTTCTGAGGCTTATCTTTGGTATGCTACCCCGAGTCCGTAGGTCCTTGTACATTCGTGGTATGGCGGGCCCCGTCCCGCCATAGTTGTTGTATAAATCTTAGAGGTCCAGAGTAATCACCAAGTGTGGTTGTAAGGATTGTAAATCGCTCAACGCCTTTATATATATATGTCGAAAGGCAACCGCTTTGCTGGCCTATTTTATTTTCATCATGATCCATGTCTATTTTGCATGTTTAAGTTTTTATTTCACGGTTTTCTCCGATGTTGTATCACCAGGTGCCCGGTAAGACACTACCACGCCCCGAACGGGTCGTGACAAAAGTGGTATCGTGAGCGCTTAGTCTCTGAAAGTGTCTACGCATCGTGACTAGTAGAGTTTGATTATCATGTGTTGTGCACCACATCTATAATCGTGAGGCTATAGGACATTTAGGATTGCTTCTTCTTCTCATTCCGAGATCGCGTAGAGTCAGACAGATCGGACCCTCCGACGCATCTCGCTTTTACCGCTATGCCTCCGCGAAGGCAACCCGCCCGTGGGCAAGGCAGAGGAGCCGCGAGTAGAGCACCAGAGACCCCAAGACTGAGCCTCCGGGCCCCACACCGGAGCAGAGAGATGAGTTACAAAGAGCTGGCCCGCACGGCCGTGATCAGGCCGACTTGAGGATAGCCGGACGCAGCAGCCCAAAGAGCACCAGCCGGTTCACCCTAGATCGATAGTTCGAGGCTACGGGATTTTCTCGAGTTGTAAACCTCCGCAGTTTTACGGGTCGAGGCTCGAGGATGATCCGCAGAGTTCATCCGACGCCATACGATCACGAGAGTGATCAAGGCACGGAGACCGAGTCGGTGGTCCTAGGTTCGCATCGGCCGCGTGATACCGCAATGATCGTTTGATTCGCGGAGCCGCCCCGAGAGAATGCACTTCCAGCTTTTGGGACGAGTTCGAGGCATTTCTTGCACATTTCGCCTCCACGCACGGCGAGGGCTCGCCGATAAATTTTTGTGCGCAGTAATCCGCGCACGGTTCGAGTACAATGTGGAGTTCGACTCATTGGCCCAGACGCCCCCGCATTAGTAGCTAGTATGGAGGATCGAGTGCACCGACATGTTACAGGCTCGGCGATTGCCTAGCGTAAAGTTGTTCGGTAGCTCTTCACCGCACGACATCGCTCGCACGCAGCGCATGCACTGGATGAGGAGCGAGAAATCGACTGAACGACCGAGATCGCCAGTAAGAGGCCGTAACAGCAGGTCCTTTGGTGACTTTCGAGGCGGACCGCCAAGCCAGACTAGTTATGCACCTCCGCCAAGACAGAGTGGTCCTCCACACTCTCGGACCTTCGATATTCAGAGCGTGCTGGGCTCCTGTGTTTCAGATTTTCAGGAGTAAGAGTACTCACGGACGAGGCCACCCGTATCTCAAAAGTGGATCATCAGGTAAAGCCCATAGAGGGAATGTCGCATCGGCTTGGGAGATTGCTATACTTACGCCGACAGGCCATTTGACTAAGATCGTTCACTGTGGGTAGCAGATCGTGGATAGCATGCACTACTAGATCGGGCTATGGTTCTTCACCTTCCACGCCTAGGAAGGATGTTCATACACCGCGGCCACTAGAGGTCGCGTGGAAGTTCCCGCTTTAGCGGTCCTCCAACCGCCTACTTTCGTATATCCTTAAACCCTCTAGAGACTCAGATGTATCGACGTTATGATTATGTGTTAAGTGTTATGTCTCGATAGCTTTGTGCTAAAATGTGATTAAGAAACCCGTTAGTGAGAAAGGGTAAGCTGGGGTGAGAAATGATTTAACCTTAGAATATTACGGCTGAGACCTTAGATGTAAGGCCGCTCGAGTACAAGTTCTCGCAAGTGATCCTTGTCTGAGTGCATTTTATGCCTAGATTGTATCAGCGTGATAAGTCCCCGGTAGTGTGAAATGGAAGTGGTAGCTTTCATGACCAGAGGTAAGATTGTTCCGAATCGGGAACAAGAGCGTGACGCGTTGCTGGTCGGGTCAGCCACGCTGAGGCCAACCCGCGACCGCCGGCGCTGGGTCACCGGTGGTCCCGCCAGTGATAGGTCACGAGGTGCTAGGCCCAAGTTTAGATGACCATCGATGAGTTCGTGGATACGCTCGACCGTAATCATTCGTGAAGGCCGAGAATGGCCTTAGAGGAAATCGAGGTTAGTAAGATGACCAAGCTCGAGGTAGTAACTCCAAGGGTCGGAAACGTAAACGCTGATTTAAGCGTGGTACCTGATACTAGAAGAGTTCAAGTGTTCGGCGAGGCACACGAGTGAGGGCGAAGAGAACGTGTGTTATGTTTGTGGCCATGTGTGGCATTGGAAACTTGTTTAAGTTAAGAAGAACTTCATCATTATCCGTCTTGAGAAGGAACATTCGGGATGAATGTTTCTAAGGAGGGGAGAATGTTATACCCCGTATTTCCAGAGTATGTACGTGAGGGCGTACGTATTAAATTTTTGCCTTAAGATTTGACAAGTTTCGAATTTGGGCACAAGTGCCAAAAAGAATCGTTTTTCGACGAAACGTTTTACTAAACTTCATGGGCGGAAAATTCTGGCTATGTCATTTATAATTTTTGCGGATTTTTCCGAGAGACGAAACATTTTGGACCAACGGGAGGGTGACAAGTGTCACCCTCACATTGGAAGCAATTGTGGGCGGTCTTGGACGAAAAAGAGCACTTTAGTTGGTAGGATATTTTTTGTGCAAGTTGTGTGGTAGATGGATAAGGTGCACTTGGCTAAAATCTAGCCCTACACTTGCACCACACTTGTCTTCATCTTGGCCATTGGTTGGCCTTTGGTTAGCCTATAAATACTCCCCTTACTTGAAGACTTTCTTCATCCAAAACTTGAGCAATCTATCTAAGTCTCAAACTACTCCCTCCCTCTTGAGTTTCGTCCGCCACCCTCCCCTTCGAGCGAGCCTCGCCGAGAGCCACCCCCTCCCACCTTTGTGGTGTCTAGCCGTGGGGTACCCCCCTAGCCTAGTTGTTTTCGTATAATACCCCTTGTTGTGGTATAGAAATACTCTCCTAGTATTGTTATTATGCCCAAATACCTTGGCCCCAAATACCTTGTAGTATTCCCAAGGTTACACTTATACAAAAGCCCAGAAAATACTATTATACTTTCTTTAGCCACTAAACTAAACCCTAAGGAAAATCTTTATCGATAGTCAAGTATTTAAGTAGAAGTTGGTTAGAACTTCTAAGGGTTGTTTGGAGCGGATCGAGCACTCTGAGTAGGAACTAAGCGCTGCTCGTGAGCCACATTAAACTCGGATAATTTTGGGCTCATCGAGGTAAATACTATCGCCCTTCTATTGTAATTGGAAATTACATACCGTCGTAGTAGAAATGAATATAAGATTCATAGAAGAGAATTGAATCGTAATAGAAGGATATTACGTATCAAACTTGAATCAAATCACTGTAAGAATAAGTAGAAGTTGAATCAGATTTACATAGATCGTATATACAAAGATCGATAACCTTTATCGTGAATGTTCGCAAGAGTACGGGCTACTTAGAAGCGTGGACCAAAGCTAGCGTTATAGCCGCGGAGCGCTTTTGCTTATAGTCGATAATCGCCGCGAGGTATGTGATTCTTCCTATACTCGAGCATGATATTTTAAAGGAAGATATATATATAGTACGGCAATGTCTTTTGACTTAAGCCCGACAATATATAGTACCAGTAGACGACGTGCTAATTGAACGTAGTTGTACGGCAATGTCTTTTGACTTAAGCCCGAATAATATATAGTACGGTAGACGACGCGCTAATCGAACGTAGTTGTACGGAAATGTCTTTGACTTAAGCCCTAATAATAAAAATCTTCAAGTATTTCAAAAGAGTTAAGAAACCATTTTGAAAGAAGAGTAACACTTGGTTTTAAAAGGTTTTAAAAAGAGTTATACTAGCTTTATGGGGAGTTAGGTATAACGCCTTAAGAGAGGTAAAGAAAATGGTTTATCGATTTTGAAGTTAAGAGACTTGATCTTATAAGATAAGAGACTTAACTTAAAGGAATTAATATGAGTTTTTGTGAAACCTCATTCATGAGTAATGAGTACGTGGTTTTTAAAAGGAATAATGTTTTACCGATTTCTAAATCGTAACGTGTATCGACAAACCACCGCAGCTGCTAATAGGGAAAATGTATCAATAAAGAAGTATTATATTAAAAACCAAGAGAAACCTCCATCCGCATAAGCTAAGACGAGACAAAATGATATTACATTTTCTAAATCATGGCTGCTTAATAAGATTGATTATGAACAAGAATAACCTACACTCATATAAGGCATATGTTTCTCAGATTGTTTAAAAGAGAATTATATTCTTAAATGATTAAGGCTATGAACTATGAAACTTTTCTAAAATAAAGAGACTGGAGTAATTGAAATTAGGCAAACTAGAACTCTAGGGAAAAGGAAGGCATTGTTTTGTCTTAAAATGGTTTAAAACTTAAAGTGTTATAAATGCCTTTATGGGAAGTTGGTTATAACGACTTTATGAAAACAAAAGAAGTGTTTTTATCATTGGTTCTAAATGTGGAAACTTGACTTTAAAAAGAGAAGTGTTTTGGTTTGCTTAAAAATGTAAGTCACTCTATTTTATACTACGGGTATCGGGTGACTTTTATAAAAGGAATAGATCTCTTTAAAAGGAATTTAACGTACGTAGTACTTTAGGGTTGAAACCCGGACTTTGGCATAAAATGAAAGTACTCGAGTTGTGTATAACTTGCCTATGCTTGTTGTTGTGAAACTTGCCTATGCTTGTTGTTGTGAAACTCGCCTATGCTTGTTGTTGTGAAACTTGCCTATGCTTGACGTGATAGCCTTTGTTGTGCAAGAATGGTGTTTCTATATTACCGCCTCTCGCGGAGGGCCGCTGACTTGTTAAGGACTTACTTGGACGCATCGGCAAAGACGGAAGATTCCACCGCATGCTTCCATTATTATTGTTATACGGGCATGCCTACACCGACGATGTGACACGTGGCCATTCCGTTATTTACGCGGCATCGCGACTTACTTGCCAGATCGCGCGTGCTTACTTGCCCCGCCGCCACGCGGACGCAGCGGATCCGCATAGGTTATCGCACCGCCACGGTCGCCTTCGCGAGTCGTTGTTTGACGGAGCCGTGACTTACTGACGTGATCCGCGCGTAGTCGATTCACTTGCCCCCGCCGCCACGTGGCGCAGGAGAGTCGCGAGGCTATCAGACTTGCCACGGTCGCCTTCATGATACGGTTGTACAAAGATATCGCACGGCCGATCCGTAGTTATACTTGCCCCGCACGATTTTTACGGCATGTGGGACTCGTGTTCGTGTATACTCGTGTTGTTATATCATAGATCGCCGACGAGGAAGGAATTCCACGCACGAGTGATGATTGACGGCGCGAGTCCCCGACTTGATATAATCGCTATATGTCAGGTAATCGTAGTTTGATATCACGATGTCTCCCGCTTTATATAGACTATTATGATTTCATTTACGATTTACGCCACATACTTGGTACCGGGCCATCGACTTCCTTCGGGGCCGCTCATGCCGCAGTAGAAGTACATCTACCGCCGATCCCCGCTAGGATCTCATTTCGGCCTTGGGAAGCTCCGCCTTCTGAGGCTTATCTTGCATGTTACCCCGAGTCCGTAGGTCCTTGTACATTCAGGGTACGACGGGCCCCGTCCCGCCATAGTTGTTGTATAAATCTTAGAGGTCTGTAGAGTAATCGCCAAGTGTGGTTGTAAGGATTGTAACTGCTCAACGCCTTTATATATATATGTTGAAAGGCAACCGCTTTGCTGGCCTATTTTATTTCCATCACGATCCATGTCTATTTTGCATGTTTAAGTTTTTATTTCCGCCGGTTTTCTCGATGTTGTATCACCAGTGGTGCCCGGTAAGGCACTACCACGCCCTTAACGGGTCGTGACACCAAGGCTCGCTAATCGATGCGCATCACTAACCATGTCCCTCCTCTCTAGCCGCACATCCGATAGGCTCCCATCGACCTACGACTAAGAGCATCCGCCACGACATCGGCCTTCCCGTGGTATAGATATCAACATCGTAATCCTTAAGCAACTCTAACCACCGCCTCGCCGTAAGTTCAGCTCCTCCGCCGAAGATATACCGAGGCTCTGTGGTCCGTATAAATATCCACGTGAACCCCATACAAATAGTGCCTGCATCTTCAAGGCGTGAATCACCGCCGCCAACTCTAAATCACGGGCGGGTAGTTCCTCCGTGTTTCTTCACCGTCGACGATACGCTTATAACCTTGCCCCGCCGCATCAACACACACCCCAACCCGATGCCCGACGATCACAATACACGACATATCCGTCTGACCTCCGGAAGAGTAAGAACGGGGCGGCCGCCGCCTCTCATTCAACAACTGGAAACCCCGCCACAAGCATCAATCCATCAAACTTAGCCGCTTTCTCGAGTCACTCCTAGTCAATGGTGCAGATAAGCAAACTTCTCCACGAACCGCCGAGCACAACTCGCGAGGCCCGTAAAGTCGCGCACTGGTTTGAGTAGCAGGTCTAGGCCAAGTCCCGATCGCCGATCTTGGTCGATCCACCCGAATACCATCGCCCCGATAATATGCCCAAGACAAGCCACCGCCAACCAAAACTCACATTTGGAAAACTTGGCGATAATCGCTGGTCCCGAGAACTCTCAAGACAAGCCTCAACGCCCGCATGCTCCTCGCTCGAAAGTGAATAAACCAAGATGTCATCAATGAACACTATCACAAATATGTCCAAAATGGCTTGAACACTCTCATCAAATCCATGAATACCACGAGCATCGTCAAACCGAAAGACATAACCTCAACTCATAGTTCTGCACGTCCGAATGCACCCTAGGGATATCCGCCTCTAACTCGTGACTGATGATAGCCCGATCGCAGATCAATCTTGAGAAACATCTCGCGCCCGCAACCGGGTCGTAACAAATCATCAATCTCGGGAAGGGGGTATTCATATTAATGGTCACCTTGTTCACCGTCAGATCAACACACATGCGCAGCTGCCTCGCCCTTCTTCTTCACGAACACACGGCGCTCCTCGTGGAGAAACACTAGGCTCGATAAGCCCTTCTCCAAAGAAATCTCTCACCGGTCCTTCAACTCTCTCAACTCGGCAAAGCCATCCTATACGGCGGAATGGAAATAAAGCCGAGTGTCCGCAAAGACATCGATATAAAACTCTATCTCCTCTCAGGAGGATACCCGGAGGTCGCCTGAAACACGCCTGGGAACTCTCGACCACTAGAATCGATCAAAATCGTATCGCAGCCTCAGATCAAATACCCGAATGAGCCGGTAGATATACCCCTTCTCGCACCATCTTCCTAGCCTCGAGGTAAGAAATAAATCTACCTCTACGACACGTTGTTCCTCCCACTCAATAACCGGCCCTCAGAAATCGAACTGCATTACTTTCTCGCAGCTTCACATTGGTGTAGCAAGAAGCTAACCAATCCATACCCATGATCACATCAAAATCGGTCATTTCCAACTCTATCAAGTCGCCAGGTCCGACGATCGCATAAAGACATCGGGCAAGCCCTATATACCCGCAGGTTACCACCGAATCACCCATCGCGTAGCTACCTCGAAAGTGGTCTATGGACTCGTGCCTATCCCTATCCTACTAGCAATAAGTGGAGATATATAGACGAGTAGAACCCGAATCTATCAAGGCATACACGCTACAACAAGAAACCGATAAGGTACTGTGGATTTACATCCGTGATGCCTCCCGTCCCGGGCGGCCGGACAAGGCATAAATGCGGCTTCGAGGACTGAATCGCACTTCGCCACGACCTCTCGCCACCGCTACCGCACACGAGCACCTCGCCCGGGCGAGTAATCGCAGTAGATGAAGACCGCAAAAGACATCAGAGGTCGAGCCCTACCATCCGCATCGCCGCCGACAGCCTCAAATATGACCTCGCGCTACAAGTAAAACAAGCTCCCGAGGTATCACCGCATCTCCGAAATGGGATCTACCGCGCTACACCGAGCGGAGGTGGTCTCGACGGCTAGTATCCCCGCCGCTCGAAGTCCAAGCCTCGGGCCTCGACTCGCCTCAATACCACGGGCCTCCCAAGACGGTAGGAGTGCTCGAGCCGGGTGGTGCACCCAGATCGGCCGAGGCCGCCCACCCCGAGAGCTACCAAAAGATCCCGCTGCCCCGGCCTTCTTCGCGGGCTGAGACCGCGAACCCGGCCTCTACGCCTCGCATCCAAGCGCATGAGCTCGCACGCGGCAATGTCCATGCCCTACCAAGAGCCACACCGAGTAAGACTCGCCAAGTAGTCATCTAGTCCCGTGAACGTAGCGGTGCACTCGGCCCTCCATTCGCACTAACGCAGGGACATATCGAGCCAACGAATCGAACTCAACGTTGTACACCAATCGCGCGCCTCTGCCTCAAAGATCAAAATCTGCCGCCCGTGCCCTCCTCATCCGCGGAGGCAAGAAGTGAGTGAGAAATGCCTCCGAGAACTCGCCCCATACACCGAGGCGATGCTCTCCCGGATAGTTCCCACGATCAAACCGGGCCGATCGCAGATCACGCACCGATGCGAACCAAGATCACTGACCGGTCTCCGGCTCGATCACTTACGATCCGTCAGAATCGCCGATGAACTCTCGCGATCATCCTCGTGCCTCACCAGAACTCGCGGGTCGCAACTCAAGAAATCCGTAGTCTCAAACTATCCGACCGCGTAACCACTGTACTACCGGAATCGAATCGAACGCCGCATCCAGCCTATCTCATGTTCGCCACGATCCCACTAAGAATCGGGCTATCTCTGTACTCATCTCTCCGCTCCAGCCGCGGGACCGAGGCGCAGTATCGTGGTCTCGTGAGCCTTCGGCCGCGCTCTAAACTCGGGGTGGCGCTGTGGAACTCGCCACCGTAGCACCACCTGTAAGGATCGGCTCAGGCCTCGTGGCCCTCTCGGTCATACTAGCAGCCTCTCACCGCTTTGCCTCTTCGGGCCCGGTTGCTGCATGCGAGGCATAGCTGGTACAAAGAGAAATACGTCAGAGGGGGTCCAACTTAATACACAGCTCTAAGGCACGATCTCAGAGTGAGAAGAATGGAAACCAATCCTAAATATCTCGTAGCCTCGATTATTGGTGTGCGCACAACACACCGATAATCAAGACTCTACTAGATACGGTTCAGAGACACTTTCCGAGGATTAATCGCTTCGATACTACTTTTGTCACGACCCATTCCGGCTGATCGTGCCTTACCCGCACCCGAGTAGTCATACATCGTAGAAAATCAGCTAATATAAAAACAAGACATGAAACAATGTAAATTGAGGCACGCTTTATTCGAGAAAATCGCTTTTCGCATATATATATAAACCAAAATCGCGCTACATCCCAACTGCATAATAGACTACGCACTTCTAAGGAAGTAACAACTATGGCGGGACAGTGGCCCCGCCATACCCCGAATATACATATATCTACAACATCGTGAGAACCATACCAAAAGTCGAGCCTCCAGAAGACGGAGCTCCCGACACCAAAGCAAAAGATCCTAAGGATGCGGATCTAGCACTGCTTCCTTACTCGCGCATTTAACGCAGCTCGCGAGGTCAAGATAACAGTACCAAGTATGTGAAATCAGAAGTATCAATGAAATTATAACATTTTAAAACAACTTCACAGATAAGTACGAAAAAACCCAACTTAACTGCACATAGTGCCACAGCATAAACAAGAGCAAAATACATGTAATATAACATGTGTCTTTTCTAGGTCGCTAATGATCAAGCAAGGCCAATCGCCCATAAGATCATTACGCGAGCCTAACTCGACTATCAGTCCGCATAGGTCCCTCGGACCCGCATGAGGTACTCCTCGCATCGGGGGTAGCTAACCCGCGACATCATCCTGGACTCACGCAGTCCGCATAGTCGCCTGGACCGCATGAGGTATTCCTCGTGACGGCGAATACACCGGAGGATCAACTCGAACTCCCGCAGCCCGCATAGTCGATGGACCCGCACGAGGTATTCTCGTGACGGGGTAGCTAACCCGCTACCATAACAAGTCAAAAGCGGGGGTAAGTGATATAAGATTAGCACAACGCTTATTGTTAAACAACGTAAGCTCAACAGAGTAACCCACTTATACAACATCACAAGACCCTAACACACGTAGTATCATAACATGTTTAATTATCAAACCAACTACTACGCCTTCAGAAAATAATACAAGGCTTTTATAAACAAATAAGTAAACCGCCCCTTTTATCTTTCTTAAGTCGTTATACCTAACTTCCCATAAAGCTAGTATAACACTTAAGCCTTTTAAAACCAATAACTCTTTCAAATATTTCAAGGTTCTTATTATTTTAAAACTCAAGTCAAAGGACATTAAAGTAAAACCAAGTTTAGTCAACATATGTACGCTTCACCGCACTATATATATATATATTACAAATATCATGCTTGCGGATAGGAAGAATCACATACCTCCTGGCCAAATCCACTTGCCAAGTCTGATATGTCGGCGTAGAGTGGTCAACCTATAATAGTCAAGATACGACTATTAGCTTCTAGTCGACGAGAATTGCCTAAGTAAGATCTCTTTATTCTATGGAAAATCGGGCAAAGACTTCCCGCTCTACTCACTTTTCCATCTTTCCAAGGCCCAAGTAATCGTAGTATATATATATACCATATATAAGGCGTAATAATTAAACAAAGATAAAGAAGGGATTACACGCCCAAACGGTAACGCGTTTACTATCACGCTTCATAATAACAATAAGTAAAAGAAGGGGATTACGCGCTCAAACGGTAACGCGTTTACTATCACGCCTTCATAACAATAATAATTAAAAGTGGATCACACGCCTAAACGGACCGCGATTTAAAAATCTTCCTTAATGTAAAAGTAAATACCCAAAGTAAATACAATCCTTAAGTCAGGGTCCTCGCCAACTTTGTCTATTTTACTTATCCAATTACTTCATTAGTCATCCAACTTATAATCCATTCTTAATATAAGTTATAGTTACTTTGTTAATTACTTCTTCACAAGTAAGATACGCTTGATACGCTGAATACGCTTACCATTTTAATGGCTAACACCAATCCTTTCTTTTAACAAGTTAACAAGATCCAACTCTTCCAAACCTTACTCCATATATTATATATTCATAATATACTTATAATATATGTATAATGACCAAATCACAAAGAGGTTTAAGATTCACTACCTCAAATAGCCCAAAATTATCCAAGAACTTAATGTCGCTCCAATCAAGTCTTAGCTCCAAATCTTTAGGTTACAAACCACCACAACTCACCCTAAGAAGCTCCTAACCATCATCTCTTCAAGAACCAACTCAAATGTGAAGAACACTTAGGTTTTTCTTCCAAGAGCTCTCGCCAAGGGGTATTTAGGTGGCTAGGGGTGAAATCTTTTCCAACTTTTGGTTAATAGTCTTCCTAATACACTAGGAAGAACACTTATGAGTTTAGGAATTATTGCACAATGTTAGGAGGGTGATCGACGAGAGCTATGAGAGAGGAGGGAGATGAAAATATTTCAAGTCTTGAATTATCTAAGCCACGACCAACCTGCTCGCGACCGTGCCTTACCCTGCACCCAAGTAGACATACATCGAGTAATCACTGGAACATAAAGACAATACATGAAACCAAAGTGTAATAAGACAAAGGAAATAAGAAGACAAAGCAACCAAAACTAAGCATCTTCAAAGATATATATAAATAGCAACTTTTTCAATACAAGCTTAATCCTTTTACAAACCCCGCCACAACAAGATTACATGCACTTCTAAGAATGATACGACAACAATGGCGGATGTGGCCCCGCCAAACCCCGAATGTAAACACTTACGACGGGGGACTATACCACCGATAAGCCTCCGAGAAACGAGCTTCCCAAACGCCAAATCGTGACTCGAGAGCTAGGATCAACGATCGCGTACCTCAACTCGCAGATGAACGCACTTCGAAGGAGGTCAAGCATAACAGTACCGAGTATGTGAAATCAAAATACATATCAGAAATGAAATCATAGCAGTCATATAAAGCAGAGACACGTATGATAACCAAACTACGCTTACAACAACGCAATATGTCAAGTCGTGACTCACGCCTCAAGTCATCACTCAAGTATAACAACGGGTCTCGTGCCCACAACATCAATCACGCCTGGAATACCTTCCTCACCGCCAGCAGCTTTATGATAAAAAGCACCAAGGAACACACATGAACACTGTGTCCCACTGCGCTATAATAACACCGCACGGTAAGTACGTAAGGCATAGCCGACTACTAACACCTACGCACTAACAAGGTCGCGAATCAGATTATAAGATCCGCTTGCACCATTACATGATCAAAGCCGCCACTTGCCCGCAGATCTAATGCGCGCTAGTCTCGAACTTCCCGCAGCCCGCATAGGCCAATCTCATCGCCCGCATGAGGCATTCCTCGCATCGAGGGTAGCTACTCCCAAGATCGCCCCGACTTCGCAAACCGCACGGCCACACGGGACCGCATGCCCATAAAGGACGACACTAACTCGAACTCTCGTAGCTCCGCGATAGCCCTCGGGACTGCATTTAGGTATTCTCGAATCATAGTCCATCGACCCGCCGAAGTCTACCCCGCAGACGGAGGCATCTTAACTCCCTAATCATCTCAAGAGATGAGTGATGTAAAATACTAACACAAAAACTTATCGTTAAGCAACATAAGCACAACAAAGGAAAACCCTTTACACAACATCACAAGATACTAACACACGAGATCCTAGCATGTTTACTTATCAATCAACAAGAAAGTATTACAAGGCTATCACAAACCAACACAATCAAGTTATACACACAAGGTACTTTAAGCTAACAAGTTCGTATCTACCCTAAAGTACTTCATACATTAAATCTTTAAAAGATCCGCTGCTTTCACATAAGTCACACAATACCCGTAGTATAAAATAGAGTGACTGCCTTTTTAAATAAACTAAAACACTTACCTTTGTAAAATCAAGTAACAACATTATTTTCCAAACGCCCAAGTTTGCCTAATTTCAAATGTTCACGCTTTATTTTAGAAAGGTTTCAGAGTTCATAGTCTTATTCATTTAAGAATATAATTCTCTTTAACTATCCGAGAAACATAAGTCTTATATGTGAGTAGGATATTCTGTTTATAACAATCTTATTACAAAGCATGATCTAGAAATATCATTTTGTGTCATCTTAGCTTCTACGCAGATAAGTTTCACCGGTTTTAATAATACTTAATCACAAAACATTTCTTTTATTAACGCCGCAGTTGGTTTGTCGATACACATTCTGATTTCAAATCAAGAAACATTCTTAAGCCGCTATACCTAACTTCCCATAAAGCTAGTATAACTCTTAAGTTTTCAAAACCAAGTATTACTTCTTCTTTCAAAATGATTCAAAATCTTTGAAATACTTCAAGTTATTTATTAACACATAACAAGCCGCTTATAGTTCAAATCGCTTACCTTTTAAAGACCACAAGTATTTTCTACCAACATAAAGTCGTTATAACCAACTTCCCATAAAGCCGTTATAACACTTTATGTTTTAAACCAATCAAATACGCTTAGCATACGACGCTCACCGCACTACATAGTTCACACATATCATGCTAGAAGAGATAGGAAGAGGTTCACATACCTCGCGACGTGCATCGACTAATAGCAAAACGCCCAAGTACTTCCAACCGCTGGCTACTCCTGCCAAGTAGATCGCGCCACACGAGTACTTCAACCTATAAGGCCACGCGCGCTTTATTAACATTTAGATCCCCTCGCAGTAACATTCTACGTAAAATTCGCAAAGACCTCCCCGCAACAAACAGAAATCTCCTCTCTCTATCGAGGCCGCTACCAAGCCAACCAGGGGTTATACGCCTAACCCTAATCTGCACAATTCTACCCACTGCACTACTACACAAGTTCATCAGAATACACCCTCATGTAATTACAGCCAAGATTCTTCTTTAAATTCAGCTTAAGTCAAAAGACATTGCCGATAACTACGCTCAGTTCTATATATAGTATACTTCAACTATATATTCTAACAACATGTAATTTCCAATTACAATAGAGGACAAGATATTTACCTCGATAAGCCCATAATTATCCAAGTATAAAGTCGATCCCGGGCAATCGCTTAGCTCCAACTCCGCGCGCCCAACCCGCCTCCAACTACCCTTAGAAGTTCTAACCAACTTCTACATACTACTCCAACTAACCATGGAGATTTTCCTTAGTGGTTTCTGGTGACCGACGGTAGGTATAATAGTATTTCGGCTTTCAGATAGGTATAACCTTAGAATACAACAAGGTATATGACTAAGGTAATTGGGCATTATAACAATACTTTGAGAGTATTTCTACCAAGAGAGTGGGTATTATACGAAAGCAACTAGGCAGTGGGTACCCACTACCACACTACTAGGAGTGAGAGGCTCTCGCCATGGGCCTTTCAAAGGGGAGAGGGCTCTGGACGAGAGTCAACAAGAGGGGAGAGTGAGGGATTTTAACACTTAGGATCATTTAGGAACGGATGAATAAGTCTTCAAAGGGACGGGTATTTATAAAGCTGAAGGCCAACCAATGGCCAAGATCGAGCCAAGTGCTACACAGTGTAAGGCCAAGATTCACCCAAGTGTCCTTGACCAACTAACACACAAAATATCCTACCAACTCCCTTGACCAACAAGGCCAATTGGCCCATCACATTACCGCCCACTCCCACCAATTAGAGGTGACAAGTGTCGCCTCTTGTTGGTCCAAAATGTTTCGCCTCTAAAAATCCGCAAAAATTAGAAATGTCATAGCCGAAATTCCCACGAAAAGTCGTGGAAAACGCTTTCACGAAAAACGACTCTAAACGGGCCAGGAATAAAATTAATTCGCCAAGCCTTAGTATTAAGTTTCAAATTTTCACGCACGCCCCACGCATATACCAAAATACGGGTATAACACTAAGTGTGGAAGATTTCATCAACAAAGGGTGCATATATAGGACAACCAAGGGCTAGGATGAAGGCAAGTGTGTGGTTGAGATTGGGGACAAGGCGCTGGGGTCCCACAAGCCACTTGTCCACACAAAATATCTGCAAGACTCGCCACTTGTCTTGGCCACTTGTCAATGAATTTCGCCAACCTAGCCCACTTAGGGGTGACACATGTCGCCTCCCATTGGTCCAAAATATTTCATCTCTAAAAAAATCCGTAATTGGTTAAAATATTAAAACGAGAATTTCCTTCACATGTTCTAATCTTTTCCACAAAGTTCACAAGTTCGTTCTTAACCTAATTAGGGTTGTACAAATGTACGTACGTCCTCACATACATACTCTGGAAATACGGGGTATAACAAATATAGTAGTATTTCCGGGCTCTACGTATAGAGGTAACTTTGGAAAGTACTACAAGGTATTCACAAAGTATTCGGGAATAGTAACAATACTTGGAGAATACTTTTCTACCAAGGGGGGGGTGTATTTTACGAAAACAACTAGGCAAGGGGGGTATACTCTTGGCCAAGGGCCTTCTCAAGGGGGAGGGGTGACTTTGGACGAAAACTTTAAGAGGGAGGGAGAGGGATTTCAAGACTTGGAAATTGCTCAAGTGTGGATGAAATAAGTCTTCAACTAAGGGGGTATTTATAGGACAATCAATGGCCAAGATTAGGACAAGTATGGCAAGGTAGTTATACCTCAGATTTCCAGAGTATGTACGTGAGGGCGTACGTAAAAATATTTAAGCCTTAAAGTTGGCAAGGTTCGAAAATTTGGGTACAAGTTAAAAGAGTCGCTTTTCTAAACGCTTTACAAGACTCATGGGAAAATTCCGCCTATGTCATTTATTATTTTTATGGATTTTTCCGAGAGATTAAACATTTTGGATCAACGGGAGCGACAAGTGTCACCTCACATTGGTGACTGGGCTGCAAAGCGGACGCAGAATTGTGGCTTGTTTTGTCAAGTAGTTGGTAGGATATTTTGGTGGTAGATGGATAAGGTGTACTTGGTTAAATCCTAGCCCTACACTTGCATGGCACTTGGCTTGATTCGCCATTGGTCGCCATTCCTCGACCTATAAATACCTCTCATTTGTTGATGAACTTCTTCATCCAAAATTGTTCTAAGTGTTAAAAATCCTCCCTCTCCTCTTGCTTGTTCTCGCCCAAACACCACCCCTCCCCTCTGAAGGCCCTCGGCCGAAACCCCTTGCCTAGTGGTTCTAGCCGAGAACCCTCCCCTAGCCTAGTTGTGCTAGTCGAAATACTACCCCCTTGGTAAAGAAATACTCTCCAAGTATTGTTGTTATGCCTAAATACTTTAGCCCAAATACCTTGTAGTACTTTCCAAAGTACCCTTTATACTAAAAGCCCTAAAATACTATCATACTTCCCTTTAGCCACTAAACTAAACCCTAAGGAAATTCTTCACCCGTAGTTGAGGTTATAAGTAGGTTTCAGAGAACTTCTAAGGGTTTCGAGCGGATTGAGCGCACTGAGTAGAGCTAAACCTTGCTCAGATCGACTTTAAACTTGGATAATTTTGGGCTTATCGAGGTCAAGTACTACGATGGCGTGATCTACTTGGCTTAAGGAGTAGCCGACGGCTGAGGTACTGAGCGCTTTGCTATTAGTCGATAATCGTCATGAGGTATGTGAACCTCTTCCTATCTTTTCTAGCATGATATGTGTGAGCTATGTAGTACAAGAGACGCATACGTGTTAATCAGATTTGGTTGTTTTAAAATACAAGGTTATAACGACTTTACGGGAAGTTGGTTATAACACTTTACGTAGGTAAGAAAATGTTTTGTGGTTTTTAAAAGACAACCGATTTGACTTATAATCGACTTAACGTGTGACCATAAAGAACTTGAAGTATTTCAAAAGATTTATGAATCATTTTGAAAAGAAGAGTAATACTTGGTTTTTGAAAGCTTAAGAGTTATACTAGCTTTACGGGAAGTTAGGTATAAACGCTTAAGAATGTTAAATGGATTTCGAAAATGAGAACAAGTATCGAACAAACCATCGCAGCTAATAAAGGAAAATGTATTGAATAATGAATTATTGGTAAAACCAAAGAGAAACCTCCATCCGCATGTCTAAGATAAGACAAAATGATATTACATTTTCTAGATCATGGTCGCTTTAAGAAGATTGATATAAACAAGAATAACCTACTCACACATAAGACGATATTACTCAATTGTTCTAAAAAGGAATTACGTGATTAAGACTACGAACTATGAAATCTTTCAAAACGGGACTGAGTAATCAAACTAGGCAAACCGAACTTTAGGAAAAAGGAACGTTGTTACTTGACTTTAAAAATAATGTGTGTTGGTTTACTTAAAAACGCTGGTCACTTATTTTTATACTACTGCATCGGTGACTTTTGAAAAAGGAATGGATCTTTTAAAAGAATTTAACGATGTAGTACTTTGGGGTTAAGACCCTGACTTTGACAAACGAGAGTACTCGAGCGTGTGTAACTTTCCTATGCTTGTTGTTGTGTAACTTGCCCATGTTTGTTGTGATAGCCTTTGTTGTGCAAGTATTGTGTTTCTATACCACCGCCTCTCACGGAGGGTCACTGATTTGTGATGGACGTTATACCGCTCACGGATGAACCGAATGTATTTCACTCGATCACCGCATTCACGGGATGAACCGAATGTATTTCACTGACTACCACGCTCATGGATGAACCGAATGTATTTCACTGACTCACCGCTCATGGATGAACCGAATGTATTTCACTCGACCACCGCTGCTCATGGATGAACCGAATGTATTTCACTCGACCACCGCTGCTCACGGGATGAACCGAATGTATTTCACTGACCACCGCTGCTCATGGGATGAATCGGGAATGTATTTCACTCGACTACCGCTCACGGATTTAACCGAATGTATTTCACTGACTACCGCTGCTCACGGACGAACCGAATGTATCCTAATCGATCATCGCTCATGAGAGATGAACCGGAATGTATTCCACACGCTTATACCGGGTCCATGAGATGGGCCGAGACATGTTATACGATCACATGATTTGTACCTAGACCGCCGGCAGCTGGCGGCGAAGGAGTTCCACGTACGAGGATGACTTGAGGGCGAGTCCCCGACTTGACATGATCGCTTATGTCGCGAATCGAGTTTGCTATCATACATGTCTCCCGCTTTATATAGACTATTATGATTTCATGTACGTGATTTACGCTTCACATACTGGTAATTGCCAGATCGACTTCCTTCGGGCCGCGTCATGTCGCAGTAGGTACACGGCCAGGATCCTCGCCTAGGATCGCAGTCAACAGGGAAGCCCTGCTTTCTGAGGCTTATCTTTGCATGTTACCCCGAGTCCAGAGGTTCTTGTACATTCGTGGTACATGGGCCCCGCCCGGCCATAGTTGTTGTTATAAAACTCTGAGGTCTCAGAGTAATCGCTGGGCGTAGTTTGTAAAAGGATAACTGCTCGGTTTTTATGTATGTACGTAAGGCAACTGCTGGTTGGCCTCGGTTATTTATAATATCTCTTATTTCATGTTCATGTTTTATTTCCGCTGATTTTCTCTCGATGTCAGATCACCAGGTGTGCCCGGTAAGGCACTACCACTGCCCGGTTCTGGCCCGACAAAAGTGGTATCGTGAGCGCTTAGTCCTCTGAAAGTGTCTACAAACCGTGTTCAGTAGAGTCTTGATTATCGTGTGTCAGCACCACATCTATAATCGTGAGGCTATAGGACATTTAGGATTGGTTTCTATTCTTCTCATTCCGAGATCGTGCCTTAGAGTCAGAGCATGAGCGGACCTCTAACGTATTCCTTTCCTTTACCAGTTATGCCTCCGCGCAAGGCAACCCGGGCCCAGAAGGGCAAGGCAGTCGAGGGAGTTGTTAGTGTGATTCAGAGGAGTACGAGGGCGCAGGCCCGGTCAGTACCTGAGACAGTGCTTCAGACGGCTAGTTTTGCGACGCCACAAGACCAAAGAGAGTCAGAGTCGCAGCAATGGTCGCCGAGACCACAAGACTCGAGCCTCCACCCACACCGGAGCAGAGGAGATGAGTTACAAGCGAATTGGCCCGGCTGGCCGTGGGCTGCATACGAGGATAGCCGGACGCAGCAGCCAAAGAGCACCAGTGGTTCACCCGAGATCAGATAGTTTGAGGCTACGGGACTTTCTGAGTTGTAGGCCGCCAGAGTTCTACGGGTCGAGGCCTGAGGATAATCCGTAGGAGTTCATCCGACAGTTACAGCGGATCATGAGAGTGATCAAGGCTTCAGAGACCGAGCCGCTGACCTTTCGGTTCGCACGGCCGCGCTGACATCGCAGCAATGATCGTTTGATCTACGGAATCGCCCCGAGGTGAGCACGCGCCCAGCAGCTTTGGGACGAGTTCTCGAGGGCATTTCTTGCACATTTCTTGCCTCCACAGATGAGGAGGGCTCGGCCGGCGCATTTTTGACGCTGAAGCAGGATCGCGACGGTTAGAGAGTACAATGTGGAGTTCGACTCATCGCTCAGATGTCCCCGCTGGTAGTTAGTATGGAGGACAGAGTACACCGCTACATCACCGCTAGATGATTACTCGCAGAGGCTTGTTCGGTAGCTCTCCACCGGCATGGACATTGCCCGCACGCAGCTCATGCACCAGGATGCGAGGCACGAGAGGTCGACGGAACGACCGAGATCAACAAGAGGCCGTGATGCAGGTTCTTTGGTGACTTTCGAGGCGACCGCCTCAAAGCAGACTAGTTATGTACCTCCGCCAAGACAGAGTGGTCCTCCGCGCCTTCGTGACGCTCGGTATTCGAGCTGGTCGAGCTCCGTGGCTTCCGTTTGCTGTGGTTACGAGGTTCTAGCCAGCAGGATTCATGCCCCTCGCAGGCACGATGGCAGCGCCATCCCGGAATGTCGCTTTTTTACTAGCGCTTGTTTCACCCGCGCCGTGGCCATGGATGAGATCAGGTTATAGGAGGGGTACAGCAAGATGACGCAGCCTTACCAGATCGCAAGTGTTCATCGCTTTCTAAAGCATGCACTGGCAGGCGTGCCTATGATTAGAGCGAGCAGAGCTTTGTGCATATCCTTAACCTCTAGAGATTTGTATGCGTGATATGACGACCTTATTATCGTGCATGTCCTGATAGCGCCAGGTTGCTTAGGAGTTAGAAAACCCGGTTAGTTGAAAGGATAAGTACGGGGCATGGAAGTGCGAACCTTAGAATATTTCACGCTGAGACCTTAGAGGTAAGGTCGCCTTTAAATAAGAGATTCTGCGTTAGTATTTGTTGAAATACTTGTATGCGAAATGTATCAGGGAAATTGGGTCAGGTAAAATGGAAGTGGTAGCTTTCATGACCAGATAGGTAAGATTGTTTCGGATCGGGAACAAGAGCTTGACGCGTTGGTCGGGTCAGCTATGCTGGGCCAACCCGCGCCCGCTTCGAGGTCGGGCCGAGGTGGTCCCGCCAGCGGTAGGTCACGAGGGCGCCAGTGCCCAAGTTTAGTTGACCATCGCGAAGTTCGCGGGTATGTTCGATCGACCGATCGTGAAGGCCGGAATGGCCTTAAAGGAATTCAAGCCAGCGAGATGACCAAGTTCGAGGTAGTGACTCAAGCGGTTGGAAATGTAAGCATTGATCAAGTGTGGAACGATACTAGAAGAGTTCAAGTGTTCGAGAAGCGGCACGACGAGTAAGGGCGAAGAGAACGTGTGTTATTTTGTGGCCACGCGTGGCATAGGAAACTTGTTTGCTAAGAAGAACTTTATCGTTATCCGCTCAGAATGAACATTCGACGAATGTTTCGGGCGAGGAGAATGTTATACCAGATTTCCAGTATGTACGCCAGGGCGACGTAACGACCTGCCCGGCTCGCATCGTGCCTTACCCCGCACCCTAGTGATACATACATCGAGAAAATCACGAACATAAAACATGAGTCATTTAACAAAAGATATAATAAATAAACAGCAACCAAAACAGCTTGCCTTCAGATATACATAAAACCCAATAGCTTTAACTTTTACAACCCCGCCCACAATAGTACTATGCACTTCTAAGATATACACGACTATGACGGACAGGCTCGCCATACCCCGAATGTACAAGAACCTACAACTCAGTGGAACACCTACCAAAAGATAAGCTCCGAGAAACGGAGCTTCAAATGCTGAATCAGGATCCTATGAGCGAGGATCTACGAGCGATGCACTTACCGCAGATTTAACGCAGCCCCAAGGAGGTCAAGATAACAGTACCAAGTATGTGAAACTGCATAACATCAGAAATGAAATCATACTAGTCTATATAAAGCAGGAGACATGTATGATAACCAAACTACAGGTCACAACATAAAACACTATCACTCCAATATAACTACTGGGTCTCACGCCCACAACATCAATCGTTCGTGATCACGGCCGCATGCCCCTAATATCGTGATCGGTGTAGACATGTCCATGTGACTCAACAACAAGACAAAGAATCCAGATGGAAGATACCCGCGCCACGATCGTGGTCGTGATGTCCAAAGGGAAACAATAAGACAACTTTCCAAATGGACGATACCCGCGCGCCACGATCGTGTCAAGATGTCCAGAGGGAAACAATAGACAAAGATTCCAGATGGACGATACCCGCAGCGCCACGATCGTGTCGCGATGTCCAAAAGGAAATCACAAGGCGATAATCAAATGGAAACATACCCGCGCGCCACGATCGTGTCAAGATATCCAAAGCGACAACTACAAGACCTTAACCAAATGGAAGCATACCCGCGCGCTACGATCGCGGTCAAGATGTCCAAAGCGACAACAACATTAATACTATCAACAGAACGCACTGCGGAATTTCTCCGCCACCGCAGACATCCAAGTAAGTTCTCAACTACCAACCGAATCTCTATCGAGACGCGAATACGTAAAACACAACGCTTGTACAATAAAGGCTATCATCACAAGCATAGGCAAGTTTCACAACAACAAGCATAGGCAAGTTTCACAACAACAAGCATAGGCAAGTTTCACACAACTCAAAGTACTTTCATTTTACGCCAAAGTCCTGCTTTTAACCCCAAAGTACTACATACGCTAAGTTCTTTAAAAGAGATCCATTACTTTTATAAAAGTCACCCGATACCCGTAGTATTAGAATGACCAACCCACCTTCCTTTTCAAAATCAAGTAACAACATTCTTTCCTAAGTTCCGCTTTGCCTAGTTTCAATTACTCAAGCTTCTCATTTTCAAATGGTTTCATAGTTCCCAAACTTAATCACTTGATTCCTTTTTAGAACAATCGAGTAACATATGTCATATATGTGAGTAGTTTATTCTTGTTTATAACGATCTTATTACAAAGAATCATGATCTAGAAAATGTAATATCATTTTGTCTCATCTTAGCTTCTACGCAGATTTTGAGGTTTCTACCGGTTTTAATACAACACATCATTATTCAATACATCTTCCTTATTAACGCCGCAGTTGGTCCTGTCGATACACATTCTCGATTTCCAAATCAAGAAACATTATCCCTTTAAAACCAAGTACTCATTACTCACGAACGAGGTTTCACACAATCATCCACATTAAAACAAATAAGTTAAGTCTCTTATCTTATAAGATCAAGTTTCTTAACTTCTAACATCAAGAACTCCATTTTCACTTACATAAGGTCGTTATAACTAACTTCCCATAAAGCCATTATAACACCCTATGTTTTAAAACCAACCAAATCACTTAGCACACGTACGCCTACCGCATTACATAGTTCACAACAATCATGCTAGAAAAGATGGAAGAGGTTCACATACCGCGACGATTTATCGACAATAAGCAAAATGCTCCAAGTACTACACCGCTTAGCTCCTTTCCACTCCTCGAGTAGAATACGCTACTCTCAAGATTTCACCTATAAAGGTCACAAACGCCTATTAACCCCAAAACACAAGCTTTCTATCTTTCTATAGAAAATTCGGCCATGGTGCCACACGGGGTGACACGGTCGCCTCGATTCGCCTGCATATTTCGCCTTCCAAAATATCCAAAATACCGGAAATCTCAAAAACAAAGCTGCTCTACAAAACCAGAATTTCTCCCGTGGGCCCCACGTGACCATTTCCGAAAATAAAATCCCAAAATTCTAATATAATTTAAGAAGTCCAAATACCAAATCTGGGAATCCAATTCCCATTAACGAACCTTTTTCTTCACAAATTACCGGAAACTTTTCCGTTTAAAAACTCACATCTTTCTTTCTTTTCAAAATTTCACCATACTCGCACGCACGCCCTCACATACATACCCCGCAACTACGGGTATAACATTCTCCTCCTTAGAAACATTCGTCCCGAATGTTCCTTCTCAAGTTGAATAACGATAAAGTTCCTCTAACAAGTTGCCAACGCCATACCGCCACGCAAATAACATACGCCCTCTTCTTTCCTTACTCGCCGTGCCCTTCTCGAACGCTTGAACTCTCCCAAGACGCACTCATACTTCGCCATTACTCCGCTCTCAAAATCTGAGTCCCTACCTCCAAACTTGGTCATCTTACTAACTCAAACTTCCTTAAGGCCATTCCCGCCTTTACGAACCGCTCGTCGAACGCGCCCACGAACTCATACGATGATCATACAAACTTGGGCCTAGCATCCTCGTGACCCTACCACCTAGCTGACCACCAGAACTGACTCTACCCCAAACCGGTTACGGTTGACCAAAATGGTCCTCAACCCGACCCCCAATCACCAAACTCTTGTTCCCTATCCTAACAATCTTACTAATTCACATCACGAAAGCTACCACTTCCATCTCACACTACCCACTGACTCATCACACGTATAAATCCTACGATACTACTCACCCTTATAAAGGTCAATCATAAACGAATCTTAATCTCAAGACGACCTTACCCTAAGGTCTCGGGCCGTGACATAGTCTAAGGTTCACACTTACCATGCCCCATACGATCCTTCCAACTAACCATGTATTCTAACTCACACATATCACAATGCTATCCGCATACATAGCACACAATAACGAGATCATCATAACAAGCATACCAAAACTCTGTAGGTTAAGGATATACCCGGCTACCGCCCACTTAATCATAGGCCCTCCGCAGGCGATACCGTAGGGTGATGAACCAGCCACGATCCTCGGGCGTCGAGTCGTAACATCCGCGCTTCCCTTGGCTCCGACAAGCCTCGCAAATGGCCCGCTGGCCGCATGTAAAACAAACTCCCAATCTAGCACGACATTCTCCAAAACGGAGTCTACCACAATGGTCACAACGAGGTAGTGGTGGCTTCACCGTTAACACCCCGCCCGCTGAAAATCAACCTCGAGCCCCGACCGCCCCAAGACGTGGAGGACCACTGCACGCTGGGGTATATAACTAGCTCGGCCGAGGCGGTCCGCTCGAAGCCACCAAAGGACTCGCCGCCCGCCTCTTCGCCGATCCGTGTCATTCCGCCGACTCTCCGCGCTCACATCCTAGTGCATGAGCTCGCATGCGGCAATGTCCATGCCCGGCCAAGAGAAACACCCGCACAAGATTCGCCATATAATCATCAAGCCCGACGTAGCGACGCACCCTATCCTCCATATTCGCAACTAGCGCAGTGGACATATCGAGCCAAAGAATCGAACTCGACATCAGATTCCCGAGGCGCGCCTCTCGCCTCGCAGAATAAAAATTGTTTACCGCCTCCTCATCCATGAGGCAAAAGTGCGAGGAAAGCCCCAAAACTCATCCCATACCGCTGAGGTGCATGCTTTCCCCGAAAGCTCCCATGAATCAAACCAATCGATCATGTATCACGCAGCCGACGCGAACCAAAGGTCACAGACTCGGTTCAAGCCTCGATCACCCGTGACGATCCGTCAGAATCGCCGGATGAACTCCTCGCGATCATCCTCGTGCCTCGACCAGAAACTCAAGGCTACACTCGTAAAGTCCCGTAGCCTCAAACTATCTCGCCGGGGTGAACCATCGCATCGAACCGAATCGCCAGATTCACTGCCTCATATTCGCCACAACTCGCCAATAATCGCCATCTCTCGCGACTCCATCTCCCCGCCTGCATCGCGGACCGAGGCTCGTGCATCAGAGTCTCATCACCCATCGCCGCGCTTAAACTCTGTGCCGGGCGCGCGAAACCCGGGTTCAAGCACAACCTCGTGTATCGCTCGCGCTCGCATTTCTCAGATTCACTAGCGCACTCGCCGCTTTGCCCTTCCGGGCTCGTTGCTCATGGCGAGGCATAATCGTAAAACGAGATACGCCGAGTGGTACAACTTACAACACAAATTTCTAAGGCACGATCTCGTAATGAGAAGAATGGAAACTAATCCTAAATGTCTCGCACTCTCGATTATAGACGTGGTGCACAACACATCGATAATCAAGACTTACTAGACACGGTTCGTAGACACTTTCCGAGGATTAATCGCTCGATACCACTTTTGTAACGACTGCCCGGGTCTGCATCGTGCCTTACCCCGCACCCTAGTGATACATACATCGTAGAAAATCAGCGAACATAAAACATGAGTCATTTAACAAAAGATATAATAAATAAACAAAGCAACCAAAACAGCTTGCCTTCAAGATATACATAAAACTCCAATGCTTTAACTTTTACAACCCCGCCACAATAGTACTACATGCACTTAAGATATACACGACTATGACGGACAGTGGCTTCGCCATACCCCGAATGTACAAGAACCTACAACTCAGTGGAACACCTACTAAAAGATAAGCCTCCGAGAAACGGAGCTTCAAACGCTACCAATCGTGATCCTATGAGCGAGGATCTACGAGCGATGCACTTACCGCAGATGAACGCAATTCCAAGGAGGTCAAGATAACAGTACCAAGTATGTGAAACTCATAACATCAGAAATGAAATCATACTAGTCTATATAAAGCAGAGACACGTATGATAACCAAACTACGCTCACAACATAAAACAATATCACTCCAATATAACTACGGGTCTCACGCCCACAACATCAATCGTTCAGATCACGGCCGCATGCCTCTAATATCAGATCGGTGTAGACATGTCCACGTGACTCAACAACAAGACAAAGAATCCAGATGGAAGATACCCGCGCGCCACGATCGTGTCAAGATGTCCAAAGGGAAACAATAAGACAACTTTCCAAATGGACGATACCCGCAGCGCCACGATCGTGGTCGCGATGTCCAGAGGGAAACAATAGACAAAGATTCCGTGATGGACGATACCCGCGCGCCACGATCGTGTCGATGTCCAAAAGGAAATCACAAGGCGATAATCAAATGGAAACATACCCGCGCGCCACGATCGTGTCAAGATATCCAAAGCGATTAACCACAAGACCTTAACCAAACGGAAGCATACCCGCGCGCCACGATCGTGTCAAGATGTCCAAAGCGACAACAACATTAATACTATCAATGTGAACGCATCTGCGGAATTTCTCCGCCACCGCCGACATCCAAGTAAGTTCTCAACTACCAACCGACTCTATCGAGAGACGCTAGAATACGTAAAACACAACGCCAGTACAATAAAGGCTATCATCACAAGCATAGGCAAGTTTCACAACAACAAGCATAGGCAAGTTTCACAACAACAAGCATAGCAAGTTTCACACAACTCAAAGTACTTTCATTTTACGCCAAAGTCCTGCTTTTACCCCCAAAGTACTACATACGTTAAGTTCTTTTAAAAGAGATCCATTACTTTTATAAAAGTCACCCGATACCCGTAGTATTAGAATGACCAACCCACCTTCCTTTTCAAAATCAAGTAACAACATTCTTTTCCTAAGTTCCGCTTGCCTAGTTTCAATTACTCAAGCTTCTCATTTTCAAATGGTTTCATAGTTCCCAAACTTAATCACTGATTCCTTTTAGAACAATCGAGTAACATATGTCATATACGCGAGTAGTTTATTCTTGCTTATAACGATCTTATTACAAAGAATGCATGATCTAGAAAATGTAATATCATTTTGTCTCATCTTAGCTTCTATGCAGATTTGAGGTTTCTACCGGTTTTAATACAACACATCATTATTCAATACATCTTCCTTTATTAACGCCGCAGGGTCCTGTCGATACACATTCTGATTTCCAAATCAAGAAACATTATCCCTTTAAAACCAAGTACTCATTACTCACGAATGAGGTTTCACACAATCATCCACATTAAAACAAATAAGTTAAGTCTCTTATCTTATAAGATCAAGTCTCTTAACTTCTAACATCAAGAACTCCATTTTCACTTACATAAGGTCGTTATAACTAACTTCCCATAAAGCTATTATAACACCCTATGTTTTAAACCAACCAAATCACTTAGCACATGTACGCTCACCGCACTACATAGTTCACAACAATCATGCTAGAAAAGATAGAAGAGGTTCACATACCGCGACGATTTATCGACAATAAGCAAAATGCTCCAAGTACTACACCCTCGCTAGCCTCTTTTCCACTCCTCGAGCAGAATACGCTACTCTCGATTTTCACCTATAAAGGTCACAAACGCCTATTAACCCCAAAACACAAGCTTTCTATCTTTCTATAGAAAATTCTAAGGGTGCCACATGGGGTGACACGTGTCGCCCCGATTCGCCTGCAATATTTCGCCTTCCAAAATATCCAAAATACCGAAATCTCAAAACAAAGCTGCCCCACAAAATCAGAAATTTCTCCCTGGGCCCCACGTGACCATTTCCAAAATAAAATCCCAAAATTCTAATATAATTTAAGAAGTCCAAATACCAAACTGGGAATCCACCCCATTAACGAACCTTTTCTTCACAAATTACCGGAACTTTTCCGCCAAAACTCACATCTTTCTTTCTTTTCAAAATTTCAGCCATACTCTCGTACGTACGTCCTCACATACATACCCTGCAACTACGGGGTATAACAGTACGTAAAAAAATTTAAGCCTTAAAGTTGGCAAGGTTCGAAAATTTGGGCACAAGTGCCGAAAAGAGTCATTTTTCGACGAAACGTTTTACAAGACTTCATGGGCGGAAAATTCCGCTATGTCATTTATTATTTTTATGGATTTTTCCGAGAGACGAAACATTTTGGATCAATGGAGGGTGACAAGTGTCACCTCACATCAGCGGACTGGTCAGCAAAGGGACGAGAATTGTGGCTTGTTTTGTCAAGTAGTTGGTAGGATATTTCAGTGGTAGATGGATAAGGTGTACTTGGTTAAATCCTAGCCCTACACTTGCATGGCACTTGGCTTGATTCGCCATTGGTTGGCCATTCCTTGACCTATAAATACCCTCCTTGTTGATGAACTTCTTCATCCAAAATTGTTCTAAGTGTTAATAATCCCTCCTCTCCTCTTGCTTGTTCTCTTCCAAACACCACCCTCCCTCTTGAAGGCCCTCACGAAACCCCTTGCCTAGTGGTTCTAGCCGAGAACCCTCCCCAGCCTAGTTGTGCTAGTAAATACTACCCTCGTAAAGAAATACTCTCCAAGTATTGTTGTTATGCCTAAATACTTTAGCCCAAATACCTTGTAGTACTTTCCAAAGTACCTTTATACTAAAAGTCTTAAAATACTATCATACTTCCCTTTAGCCACTAAACTAAACCCTAAGGAAAATCTTCACCGTAGTTGAGGTTATAAGCAAGTTGCGTAGAACTTCTAAGGGTTTCTCGAGCGGATCGAGCGCACTGAGTAGAGCTAAACCTTGCTCGTGATCGACTTTAAACTTGGATAATTTTGGGCTTATCGAGGTCAAGTACTACGATGGCGTGATCTACTTGGCTTAAGGAGTAGCCGACGGCTTGAGGTACTTGGAGCGCTTTGCTAGTCGATAATCGCCACAAGCATGCGAACCTCTTCCTATCTTTTCTAGCATGATATGTGAGCTATGTAGCACGGTAGACGCATACGTGTTAATCAGATTTGGTTGTTTTAAATACGAAGTGTTATAACGACTTTATGGAAGTTGGTTATAACCTTTACGTAGGTAAGAAAATGTTTTGTGGTTTTTAAAAGACAACTGATTTGACTTATAACTGACTTAATGTGTGACCATAAAGAACTTGAAGTATTTCAAAAGATTTATGAATCATTTTGAAAAGAAGAGTAATACTTGGTTTTTGAAAGCTAAGAGTTATACTAGCTTTATGGGAAGTTAGGTATAAACGCTTAAGAATGTTAAATGGATTTCGGAAAATGAGAACAAGTATCGAACAAACCATCGCAGCGTAATAAAGGAAAATGTATCAATAATGAATTATTGGTAAAACCAAGAGAAACCTCCATCCGCATGTGGCTAAGATAAGACAAAATGATATTACATTTTCTAGATCATGGTTGCTTTAAGAAGATTGATATAAACAAGAATAACCTACTCACACATAAGACGATATTACTCAATTGTTCTAAAAAGGAATTACGGATTAAGACTATGAACTATGAAATCTTTCAAAACGGGACTCGAGTAATCAAACTAGGCAAGTCGAACTTTAGGAAAAGGAATGTTGTTACTTGACTTTAAAAAGAATGTGTGTTGGTTACTTAAAAACGCTGGTCACTTATTTTTATACTACGTATCGGGTGACTTTTGAAAAAGGAACGGATCTTTTAAAAGAATTTAACGATGTAGTACTTTGGGGTTAAGACCCGACTTTGACAAACGAGAGTACTCGAGCGTGTGTAACTTTCCTATGCTTGTTGTTGTGTAACTTGCCTACGCTTGTTGTGATAGCCTTTGTTGTGCAAGTATTGTGTTTCTATACCACCGCCTCTCATGGAGGGCCGCTGATTTGTGATGGACGCTTATACCGTTCGCCGGACGAGCCGAATGTATTTCACTCGATCACCGCTCACGGGATGAACCGAATGTATTTCACTGACTACCACGCTCATGGGACGAACCGAATGTATTTCACTCGATCACCGCTGCTCATGGATGAACCGAATGTATTTCACTGACCACCGCTGCTCACGGGATGAACCGAATGTATTTCACTGACCACCGCTCACGGGATGAACCGGAATGTATTTCACTCGACCACCGCTCATGGATGAACCGAATGTATTTCACTCGACCATCAAGGCTCACGGGATGAACCGAATGTATCCCACTGACTACCGCTGCTCATGAGATGAACCGGAATGTATTCCACACGCTTATACGGGTCCATGACGGGCCGAGACATGTTATACGATCACATGATTTGTACCTAGATCGCCATAGCGAGGAAGGAGTTCCACGCACGAGGGATGACTTCGAGGCGCGAGTCCCCGACTTGACATGATCGCTTATGTTGCGAATCGTAGTTCGTTATCATACATGCCTCCCGCTTATATAGACTATTATGATTTCATGTACGATTTTACGCTTTCACATACTTGGTACCGTTGTAATCAATTTCCTTCGGGGCCGCTCATGCCGCAGTAGAGGTTGGCCGCCTTCCGAGTCACCTAGTCAACGGTGCAGTAGATGAAGCAAACTTCTACGAACCGATAATAACTGCAAGGCCCGTAAAATCGCGAACTCTGCTTTGAGTAGTAGGTCTAGGCCAACTCCGAATCGCCTCGATCTTGGCCGATCTACCAATACCATCGCCCCACAATATGCCCAATAAAGCCACCGGGTTAACCAAAACTCACATTTGGAAAACTTGGCGCATAAATCGCTTGGTCCCGAGAATCACAAGACAGCCTCAAATGCTCCGCATGCTCCTCGCTTCCGAGCGAATAAACCAAGATATCATCAATGAACACTATCACAAACGTGTCCAAAATGGTTTGAACACTGCTCATCAAATCCATGAATACCACGAGCATCGTCAACCCAAAAGACATCACCCTGAACTCATAATGCCCGTACCGGGTCCGGAATGCAGTCCTAGGGACATCCACCTCTCTGACTCGAACCTGATGATAGCCCGATCGCAGATCAATCTTGGAGAAACATCTCGCGCCCTGCAACTGGTCGAACAAATCATCAATCCTGAGAAGCGGTATTCGTTTAATGGTCACCTTGTTCACCGTCAGAAGTCAACACACATGCGCAGCTGCCCGCCCTTCTTCTTTACTTAACAATACCTACTTCTGCGAGAAACACTAGGTCCGATAAAACCCTTCTCCAAAGAAATCTCTCACCGTCCTTCAGTCTCTCAACTCGGCAGTGCCATTCGTATGGCGAATGGAAATAAAGCCGAGTGTCCGCAATATGTCTATACAAAACTCAATCTCCTCTCAGAGGATACCCGAGGTCGCCCGAAACACGCCTGGGAACTCTCGACCACCGAATCGACGGAAAATCTGGTACCGCAGCCTTCAGATCAAACACCCGAACGAGATGGTAGATATACCCTTCGCACTATCTTCCTAGCCTCGAGGTAGGAAATAAACCTACCCTGGCGATACCGTGCTCCTCCCACTCAACAACCGGCCTCAGAAATCGAACTGCATTACTTTCTCTTCAGCCTACATTGGCGTAGCAAGAAGCTAGCCAATCCATCCCCACGATCACGCCGGTCAATCATCTCTAACTCTATCAAGTCGGCAGGTCCGACGATCAGAACGGTCACAGACAAGCTCTATATATCCGCCGAGCTACCACCGAATCACCCATCGCGTAGCTACCTCGAAGCGGTTCATGGACTCGTGCTCTATCACTATCCTACTAGGAACAAGGGGAGATATATAGTACAGATTAGACCCCTGATCTATCAAAGCATACTCATCAAACCCGTGAACCGATAAGGTACTGCGACGACATCGCGAGGCCTCGATCTCGCCGGCCGACAAGGCATAAATGCGTTCGAGGACCGCTAGAATCGGGACCCGAGCCACGACCTCCGCGACCGCCGACTGACCCACGAGTACCTCGCCCGGCGAGTAATCGTAGGAGATGATGAAGCGCAATGTAACTCGGCGTCGAGCCCTACCACCGCCACGCTTCTGGCCGACAGCCTCGCAAAGTGACCTCGCTGCCACAATCAGAATAAGCTCCAAAAATAGTACCACACTTCCCGTAATGGGATCTACCGTGACGCCACACCGGGTGGTCCCGATCGCCGCACTTCTCGCTACTCGACGCCCGCCCCGGGCCCGGTCCGCCTCGAATACTCGGGCCGTGGCCGAGGACGGCAGAGTGCTCCGAGCCGGCCGCAGTGCAAATCTAGATCGCCGCCGAGGCCGCCACCACGATAGCCACCGTAAGACCTCCCGCCCCGCCTTCTTCTCGCCGTCGCCCACTCGCCGACCTCGCGCCTCGCATCCAAGCGGCACGAGCTCGCACGCGGTAATGCCCATACCCGGCCAAGAGAAACACCCGCATACGACTCGCCATATAATCATCCGCCGGTGACGTAGCTTGCACCCTATCCTCCATATTCGCTACCAACGCCGACATATCGAGCCAAGGAATCAAACTCGACATTGTACTCCCCGACAAGGCCCTCTCGCCAAGAAAAATCTATCACCCGCGCCTCTCATCCGCGAGGCAAGAAGTGAGCGAGGAAAGCCTCCGAGAACTCATCCCGCACTGGGACGCGTGTTTCCCGATAACTCCCACGAATCAAACCAATCGATCGCGTATCACGCAATTTATATGAACCAAAGATCACTGACGGCCTCCGACGCCCGATCACCTCAAAATCCTCTCAGAGCCGACTGATGAACTCGCGCGATCATCCTCCCGCCGACTCAGAAAAACTCGCGGCTACAACTCGTGAAGTCTCAGAGCTCAAACTTCTCGCTTCGTGAACCACGAGTACGATCGGGCTGGACTGAATCGCCAGATCCACTCGCCTCATGTTCGCCACGATCTCGCCAAGAATCGCCATCTCTCAGTACTTATCTCTCCGCCCCTGTGCCGTGGGACGAGGTGCGGTACGGTAGTCTCGCTGATCGGCGGCGTCAGAACTCGCCGCTCGTATAGACCGGGCCCGAGCCCTCGTGACTTAGGTGTCCCACTAGCAGCCTCTGGCCGCTTGCCCTTCGCCGGGCTGCCTTACGCGAGGCATAACTATTACAGAAAAGGAATACGTTAGGGGTCCAACTTAACACGCCTCTAAAGCACGATCTCAGAGTGAGAAGAATGGAAACCAATCCTAAATATCCTATAGCCTCGACATTATTGGTGTGGTGCACAACACACCGATAATCAAGACTTACTAGATACGGCTCAGAGACACTTTCCGAGGATTAATCGCTCGATACCACTTTTTGTCACGCACTCATTCTGGCTCATGATCGTGCTTACCGGCACCCAAGTAGTCATACATCGTAGTAATCAGCGAAATATAAAACAAGACATGAAATAGCTTTATAAAATAAGACATACGCTTTATATGAAAACGCCGCTTTTCTAAGATATATATATAAACACGGTTTAGCGCTAGCATCCAAATCGCATAAATACGACTACATGCACTTCTAAGAAAATATACAACTATGGCGGACAGTGGCCCGCCATACCTCGGGCATACAAAACTATCTACAACAGGAGATCATACCCAAAAGTAGAGTCTCCTAGACGGAGCTCCCGACACCAACGCAGAGATCCTAAGACGCGGATCTAGCACTGCTTGCCATTACCGCGCATGAACGCAGCCCTCAAGGAGGTCAAGACAATGTACTAAGTATGTGAAATCAGAAAGTACTTAAATGAAATCATATCACTTTAAAACCGCTTACAAATATGCATTTAAACAACAAATGAATCGCACATAGTGCCACATCATAAACAAGAGCAACAATAGGTAATCGTAATATGTCTTTTCTAGGCCGCGAATGATCAAGCAGGTCACCGCCCATATTATCATTCTCGCAAGCCTAACTCGACTCCGAGTCCGTGATAGGCCACTCACATAGCCCGCATTGGGTATAACCCCGCATCGAGGGTAGCTACTCCGGCAACGCCCCGACTCGTTGTCCGCATGGCCACATAGACCGCATGAGGCATAACCCCGCATACTAACTCGAACTCTCGTGAGCTCCACATAGGCCCCCGACCCGCATGAGGTATTTCCTCGAATCACGGTCCTGCATCGCTCGTTTACCCCGCACGGAGGCGCCTAACCCCAGATCATCTCAAGAGGTAAGTGATATAAGATTAACACAACAAATTATAGTTCAAACAACATAAGCATAAGTAAGATCGACTCTCTTTACACAAACGTTACAAGATACTAACACATAACATCATAATATGTCTACTCACCAAAACCATCTTATTATACCTTTCGTAAATCAATACAAGTCTTTTATAAAACACATAAGTAAATCGTTTTTTATAAAACTTAAGCCGTTATACTTAACTCCCCATAAAGCTAGTATAACCCTTAAGCTTCGTGTTTTAAAAACAACTATTCTTCTTCTTTCAAACCGTGTTATAATTCTTTGAAAGACTTTTTAAGATCTTTATTATTCAGCTTAAGTCGCAAGACATTGTAAGTATTATTCAAAGCTTAAGTCGAAAGACATTGCCGTAGTTATTATTCGCTTAACACGTACGCCTACCGCACTATATATATATTTAAAATATCACGCTTTAGAAGAATCACATACCTTCTCAAATAAAACCACCGCCAAGTCAATATGTCGCGCAGAAATCAACCTATAATAGTCGACACGCCTATCAACGCCTAGACTACTCAGAAACTTCTAAGCAGAGGGTTCTATATCCTACTGAAAATTGGGCAGCACTTCCCTACCCTGTGAGCTACTCAAGTTCATCAGGAAACAAATTCTATGTAAGTACAATTTGATTATTCTTCTTTAAACCCTTCATCGTGATAACAGCTCAATTCTATTCTCGCAATAATCTTCTAAGTATTTTATACTTATTCTTATACTACTACAAAGATGTATTCTCTAATTCAAAAGAGGGTTAGGATTATTTACCCTGGTAAGCCCAATAATATCCTAGATAAAAGTCACACTGAGCAAGGTTTAGCTCCTAAGTTGTACGCTCCCAGAGTCTAAGAAACCTTAGAAGTTCTTCACAACTTCTACTAAGGACTAAGGGATTTGGGCTAGGTATTTTGGGCATTATAACAATACTAGAAGGCAACTTTTCTACCAAGGATGGGTAGGTTTGGCTAGGCTAGGGAGGCCTCACCAACTTTACTCTGCTGGGGAGGTGTTTGATGAAATGGCTTTAAGGAGAGGAGAGGATTTTTCAAGACTTGAAGTAATTTTGGATGAAGAACTCTTCATCTAAGGGGTATTTATAGGTCGCCATGGCCAACCAAGGGCCAAGATGACGCCAAGTGCAAGGCAAGTGTAAGGCCAAGATTAGGGCAAGTGTCCTTGGCCAACTTGCACACAAAATATCCTACCTAATCCTTGACTTGTGCAAAGGCACAAAAACGTACAACCTTGTCCAATTCGGCCCAACGGACGATTTCAAGTCCACCAATTGAGGGTGCCATGTCGCCTCCCGCTGGTCCAAAATGTTTCGCCTCTAAAAATCCGCAAAATTAGAAATGGCATAGCCGAATTTACCCTACGAAAGCCGTGGAAACGCTTTCGCCGAAAACTATTCGCTTGTGAGTCAGGCCCAAGAAAACGCTTTGTGCCTAAACTTTAAGGCTAGACTTTCAGACGATTCCCTACGCATACTCCGAAATACTGGTATAACACCTAACTTCCCATAAAGCTAGTATAACTCTTAAGCTTTCAAAACACAGTACTACTCATTCTTTCAAAACGATTCATAAATCTTTTGAAATACTTCAAGTTCTTTATTAACACATATCAAGCCAGTTATAATTCAAATCAGTTACCTTTTAAAAACCACAAAGTATTTGCTTATCCACATAAAGCTATTATAACCAACTTCCCATAAAGCCGTTATAACACTTTATGTTTTAAACCAATCAAATACATTTAGCACATGTACGTCTACCGTACTACATAGTTCACACATATCATGCTAGAAGAGATAGGAAGAGGTTCACATACCTCGCAACGAGTATCGACTAATAACAAAATGCTCCAAGTACTTCAAACCGTCGGCTACTCCTTAAGCCATGTAGATTGCACCACACATAGTACTTCAACCTATAAGGCCACAAGGCGCGTATTAACTTCTAGATCTCATCGTTCCATATTCTACAGAAAATTTGGCAGCACCTCCCCCCCCGCAACAACGTAAATCTCCTCCTCTATCGAGGCCGGCTACCAAGCCAACCAGGGGGGGGGGGGGGTTAAACGTCTAACCGGACGTGTACAATTCTACTACACAGTAATGCTACATAAGTCTACTGTAATACAGCCCTATGTAATTACAGCTCGCCTGGGCTTCTTCTCGTTATTATCCTTCTATGTGATTATCGCTCAATTCTTATTCAAAGCTTAAGTCAAAAGACATTGCCGAAGAACTACGCTTAGTTCTATTCAATATTCATTCTATATATAGTATACTTTAACTATATATTCTAACAATCATGCAATTTCCAATTACAATAGGGGGACAAGATATTTACCTCGATAAGCCCAAAATTATCCAAGTTATATGTCGCTCCTGAGCAAGGTTTAGCTCCTACCCGCGGCGCCCAATTCGCCTCCAAGAAACCCTTGAAGTTCTACGCAACTTCTACTTATAACTTCAACCAACAATGAAGATTTTCCTTAGGGTTTCGCTTAGTGGCTAAAGGAAAGTATAATCGTATTTTCCGGGTTTTTCAGATAAAGTGGTACTTTGGAAAGTACTACAAGGTATTTGGCTAAAGTATTTTGGGCATTATAACAATACTTGTAGAATACATTTCTACCAAGGGGTAGTATTTCGACTAGCACAACTAGGTTAGGAGGGGGTTCTCGCCAGAACCACTAGCAGCAGTGGGGTTCGCCGAGGGCCTTCAAGAGGGGGGGAGAGGGGTGGTGTTTGGACGAGAACAAGGTTGAGGGAGGGAGGGATTTTTAACACTTAGAGAAATTTTGGTAGAGGGGTATTTATAGGTCAAGCAAAGGCCAACCAAGGGCCAAGATGAAGCCAAGTGCAAGGCAAGTGTAAGGCCAAGATTAAGCCATGTGCTACCTTATCCTCTACACAAAATATCCTACCTAACCTCGACTAAAATTCCAACACAAAAACGCGCATGGCCTCACTTTGCCGTCTAAGTCCTTCCAATGTGAGGGTGACATGTCACCCTCCCGCTGGTCCAAAATGTTTCGCCTCTCTAAAAATCCGCAAAAATTAAAATGCCATAGCCGAAATTTTCCCTACGAAAGTCGTGGAAACGCTTTCGCCGAGAAACGACTTATCCGGTGTCAGGTACAAATTTCAAACTTGCCTAACTTAAGGCTCAAATTATTATACGACGCCTCACGCATATACTCGAAATACGGGTATAACATTCTTCCTTAGAAACATTCGTCCCAATGTTCCTTCTCGCCTTAAACAAACTCGCGCAGATAGTCTTCACTACTATACTTACTTAAACCAAACATGCCACACCGCCATAAAAATAACACGCGCTAAAACCCAAATCCAAGCCAACAAGGAATCACCGCTTATCACAAAAGTTCCCACCAAGGTCTAAAATATAATCCCTTCGCACCTTCATTTCTCAAAAGAAACGATCACACACGCTCACTTCTCCCCTATCTCACAGACTTTCTCGAACACTCGAACTCATACGATGGTCATCTAAACTCGGGCCTAGCACCTCGCACCGCCACCGGAGGACCACCTGTAGCTGACCCCACCCCGAAACAGCCGCGGTTGGCCCGCAACATGTCCCCAACCCGACCCACGGTCGCGCCAACTCTGCTTCCGACACTAACAATCTTGTTAAATCACATCATGAAAGCTACCACTTTCATTTACCCAACCTGTGGACTTATCACACAATACATTCTAGGCATAAAATGCACTCGACAAGGATCACTCGCAAAAATCTTGTACTCAAGACGGCCTTACATCTAAGGTCTCAACCGTAATATTCTAAGGTTCATCATTTTCACCCTGTGCTTACCCTTTTTCACCAACTGTGTTCCTAAATCACATTTTAGCACAAAGCTATCCGAACATAACACTTAACACATTAACATAACATCAAAACATACAAGCCTCTAGAGGGTTAAGGATATACTGAAGCTACCGCCCACTCTAATCATAGGCACTGGCAGGCGCATATCCAAGAAGGCGATTAACTCGCCATCGATCCTAGGTCGAGTTATGTTGCTCGCATCCTTCCTACTAGACAGCTTCGCCACATGGCCCTCGACGGCCGCAGCAAAGCAAGCACCGCGAAAAAGACGACATTCCCTGACGACGCCTGACGCGGCACACCGAGGAAAACTCAACTCGATCGCTAGAACCCATGTATATCTCAACTAAACCCGGGCCTCACCAGCCCCGAATACCTAACGCCCCAAGACAATGGAGGACCACTCAGATCGGGCGAGGTGCCCAACTAGCTCGCCACGAGGCGGTCCGCCTCGAAGTCACCAAAGGACTCGCGGTTCTCGCCTCTTCGCCGATCTCTGGCCATTCCGCCGACTCTCCGCTCCTCACATCCCAAAGCATAAGCTCGCATGCGGCAATGTCCATGCCCGGCCAAGAGCTACACCCGAGCAACTCTCGCTAGATCCTCGCCCACTCGTGACATATCGATGCACTCTATCCTCCATATCAGCTACTACAATGGGGACATACCGAGCTAATGAGTCGAACTCCACATTATACTCTCTAACCGTACGCCCGTCTTGCCTCAATGTCAAAAATCTGTCGGCCCGAGCCCTCCTCATCTGTGGGGGCAAGAAATGTGCAAGAAACGCTCCTGAGAACTCGTTCCAACCTGCTGGAAGCGCATGCTCTCCCCGGGACAGCTCCCACGAATCAAACCACCCATCGCAGATCACGCAGCCGACGCGAACCTAGACCACCGACTCGAACTGGCGCCTCGATCACCTCACGATCCGTCAGAATCGCCGGATGAACTCGCGATCATCCTCGTGCCTCGACCGCAGAACTCGCGGCTACAACTCAAAAATCCCGTAGCCTCAAACTATCTCGATCTAGGTGAACCATCGTGCATCGAACCGCCGGCCCATTTATCCTCATATCTGGCCACAACCCTAGCCAATAATCGCCATCTCCTTGACTCCATCTCCCGCCTCCGCATCGTGGACTGAGGCTGTATCAGAGTCTCAGCAGCCACCGCCGCGCTCTAAACTCACTGGCCGGGCGGGCGCCGCAAAACTCGCCGTCAAGACTATCTCGTGCATCGACCGACCGCGCCTCTTACTTCCTCAATCACACCAGCAGCTCCTCGATCGCTTTGCCCATCCGGGCTCGGTTTTTCGCAGGCATAATCGTAAAAACGAAACACGCCGAGGGGTCCAACTTACAACACACTTCTAAGGCACGATCTCGTAATGAGAAGAATGGAAACTAATCCTAAATGTCTCGCAGCCTCGACATAGACGGGTGCACAACACACCGATAATCAAGACTCTACTAGACACGGTCTCAGACACTTTCCGAGGACTAATCGCTCGATACCACTTTGTCAAGACCAACCTGCCCGTGACTTGCCTTACCCCGCACCCTAGTGATACAACATCGAGAAAACCAATGAAATAAAAACTTTAAACATGAAATGAGAGACACGCTAAATAAATAAAGCAAACCAAAACAGCTTGCCTTCAAGATATATACATAAAAACCCGAATGCTTATCCTTTTTACAAACCCCGCCACAACAAGCATGCACTTAAGATTTTTTATAACAACAATGACGGACAGGGCCCGCCATACCCCGAATGTACAAGAGACTACAACTCGTGGAAACTCTACCAAAGATAAGCTCCAAGGAACTGAGTTTCCAACACGCTAAATGTGATCCTAAGAGCGAGGATCCACGATCGATGTACTTCTACCGCAGATGAACGCACTCGGGCGAGGTCATAACAGTACCAAGTATGTGAAATCAGAAATATCAGAATGAAATCACGATACTATAAAAAGTAGGAGACATGTATGATAACCAAACTACGCTCATAATGTAAAGCAAGCATGTCAAGTCGTGACTCACGCCTCAAAGTCATCCTCATGCCCGTGGAACTCCTTCCTCACCGCCGCACCTGATATATCAAGATATACGTAACATGTCTCGCCCGCCTACGGGACCCAGAAAGAATTATATGGAATACGTGTCCCGCCACCGTGGGACTCGGTGTATACAAAGGAATACGTGTCCCACCCATCTCGTGGACTCTTGAAGATTTATATGAAATACGTGTCCGCCCCATCTTGTGGGACTCTGCAAGATGATATGAAATACGTGTCCCGCCCATCCTACGGGACTCGTGAAAGCGTGATATGAAATACGTGTCCCGGCCCATCCCATGGGACTCGGTGAAGAAGTACAGTGCTCGCACGATAAAGCTATCATACGCAAACGTAGGCAAGTACAACAACAAGCATAGGCAAGTTACACACGTCTCAAGGTACTTTCATTTTTCATCCAAGTCCGGATTTTACTCCCAAGTACTACACATGATAAGTTCTTTTAAAAGATCCTTTCTTTTTTTTCAAAAGTCACCCGATACCCGTAGTATTAGAATGACCAACGTTTTTAAGTAAACCAGAACACATTCCTTTTCAAAATCAAGTAACAACATCCTTTTCCTAAAGTTCCAGTTTGCCTAGTTTCAATTACTCAAGTTCCTTATTTGAAAGATTTCATAGTTCATAATCTTGATCACTTAATTCCTTTTAGAACAATCGAGTAATATATGTCTTACGCATGTAGTAGGTTATTCTTGTTTACAACATTCTTATTACAAAGAACATGATCTAGAAAATGTAATATCATTTTGTCTTATCTTAGCTTCTATGCAGATGGAGGTTTCACCGGTTTTACCAATAATTCATTAGTCAATACATTTTCCTTTATTAACGCTGCAGTGGTTTGTTCGATACTTGTTCTCATTTCCGAAATCCACATACATTATTCCTTTGTACATTCTTAAGCCGTTATACCTAACTTCCCATAAAGCTAGTATAACTCTTAAGCTTTCAAAACACAAGATTACTCATTCTTTCAAAACGATTCATAAATCTTTGAAATACTTCAAGTTCTTTATAAACACATATCAAGCCGCTTATAATTCAAATCGCCACCTTTTAAAAACCACAAAGTATTTGCTTATCCACATAAAGCTATTATAACCAACTTCCCATAAAGCCGTTATAACACTTTATGTTTTAAAACCAATCAAATACATTTAGCACATGTACGCCTACTGCATTACATAGTTCACACATATCATGCTAGAAGAGATAGGAAGAGGTTCACATATCTCGCGACGAGTATCGACTAACAGCAAAATGCTCCAAGTACTTCAAACCGCTTCGGCTACTCCTTAAGCCACGTAGATTGCACCACACGAGTACTTCAACCTATAAGGCCACAAGGCGCTTATTAACTTCTAGATCTCATCGCTCCATATTCTACGTAAAATTTGGCAAGACTCTCCCCGCAACAACAGAAATCTCCTCCTCTATCGAGGCCGGCTACCAAGCCAACCAAGTGGGTTAACACGCCTAACCTGACGTACAATTCTACTACACAAGAATGCTACATAAGTCTATCAGAATACACCCTATGTAATTACAGCTCGCTTCTTCAAGTTATTATCCTTCTATGTGATTACTGCTCAATTCTTATTCGTGCTTAAGTCAAAAGACATTGCCAAGAACTACGCTTTAGTTCTATTCAATATTCATTCTATATATAGTATACTTTAACTATATATTCTAACAATCATGCAATTTCCAATTACAATAGGGACAAGATATTTACCTCGATAAGCCCAAAATTATCCAAGTTATACGTCGCTTCCCGAGCAAGGTTTAGCTCCTACCCGCGGCGCTCCAATTCGCCTCCAAGAAACCCTTAGAAGTTCTACGCAACTTCTACTTATAACTTCAACCAACAATGAAGATTTTCCTTAGGGTTTCGCTTAGTGGCTAAAGGAAAGTATAATCAGATTTTCCGGTTTTTCAGATAGTGGTACTTTGGAAAGTACTACAAGGTATTTGGCTAAAGTATTTTGGGCATTATAACAATACTTGTAGAATACATTTCTACCAAGGGGGTAGTATTTCACTAGCACAACTAGGCTAGTGAGGGGTTCTCAGAACCACCAGCAAGTGGGGTTTCTACGCAGGCCTCAAGAGGGTGGGGTTCTCGCCAGAACCACTCAGGCAAGGGGGTGCTCGGCCGAGGGCCTTCAAGAGTGGAGGGGTGGTGTTTGACGAGAACAAGGTTGAGGGAGAGGAGGGATTTTAACACTTAGAGAAATTTTGACGAAGAAGTTCATCAACTTAGAGGGGTATTTATAGGTCAAGCAAAGGCCAACCAAGGGCCAAGATGAAGCCAAGTGCAAGGCAAGTGTAAGGCCAAGAATAAGCCACGGCTACCTTATCCTCTACACAAAATATCCTACCTAACCCTCGACTAAAATTCCAACACAAAAACGCGCAAGGCCTCACTTTGCCGCCCAAGTCCTTCCAATGCGAGGGTGACACATGTCACCCTCCCGCTGGTCCAAAATGTTTCGCCTCTGAAAAATCCGCAAAATTAAAAATGCCATAGCCGAATTTTCCCTACGAAAGTGGAAACGCTTTCGCCGAGAAACGACTCTATCCCGTGTTGTGTACAAATTTCGAAACTTGCCTAACTTAAGGCTCAAATTATTATACGCACGCCTCACGCATATACCGGAAATACGGTATAATATGTATCATCCAGAACTTGAGGATAGGTCGCGTCGTGTAATTGATTTCAGAGTTAGCTGGAAGAATTACTTGCCTCTTGTTGAGTTTGCTTATAACAACAGCTACCATTCTTACATTCAGATGACGCCATATGAGGTCTTGTATGGGCGGAAGTGTAGGTCGTCGATTGGTTGGTTCGACGTGGGCGAGGTACAGTTAGTTGGCCCAGACTTGTTTCAGCAGGCTGTGGATAAGGTGAAGCTTATCCAAGAAAAATTATTAGTAAGCTCAGAGTCGATAAAAGCTTTATGCAGATAACCGACGTCGACACTTGGAGTTCATGTTGACGTTTTGGTATAAGTATTGTTATGTGGCCACGTGTGGCATTATTGGTGTGTAGGGGATTGTAAAAGGAGACTATGTCGCTATTTATAAGATTGACTCTGAAAGAACATTCGGGGACGAATGTTTCTAAGGAGGGGAAGAATGTTACACCCCGTATTTCCAGGATATGTTTATAAGAACGTACGTAAGAATTCAAAAGTGTTAAGATTTGAGACTAGTAAAAATTTATCGGAATTATGGAAATGTCGGAAAATGAAATATTATGATTTAACGGGAGGGCTTACACGCGTCACCCCCTTAGTGGTCTTGGACAATATGGACATGGTTAGAATGGTCATTTGACCAATATTAAGATGAAAGTCTTGTTAGGCTAAGAGCTTGATAACATTGACCAAGTCAATGAGCCCACATAGCTTGATATTTAAATAAATTCATCCAAGCCACACAAGTGTTCCAATATATACCCTTTAATGTAGTATTTATCTACACTAGTAGTGCAAGATTTTGTCATTTTCAATTGTTGTCCAATAAGCTCCACACTTTAAACCAAGGTTCCTAAGGGTATTGTAGGGGTATCTCAAAAGAAATTGTTATACCCCGTATTTCCAGAGTATGTACGTGAGGGCGTACGTATTAAAGTTTTAGCCTTAAATAGGCAAAGGATCGAAAATTGTGCACAACTAGCGAGAGGAATTGTTTTCCGACGAAACGTTTCCCAAAACTTGCGTAGGGAAAATTACGGCTATGTCATTTATAATTTTTGCGGATTTTTCCGAGAGATGAAACATTTTGGACCAACGAGAGGGTGACACTTGTCACCCTCAAGTGGACGGCCAAGGGGGCGGTTTGCCTTGGACGATTGGCATGGATTTGAGGCCTAAAACTTGGGTCAATGTTTGTTGAGTGATTTGGGGAGTAGGCTAGGGTGCACTTGTGCAAATCTCCACCTTACACTTGCCTACCACTTGGCTTGATCTTGACCATTGGTGGTCCTATAAATACCCTTTGCTTGAAGGTTTTCTTCATCCCTCAAATCATTCTGTCTTGAAAACCCTCTCCTCCGTTGAGTGTAGTTCTCGTCCAAAGCCACCCCCTCCCCCTTGAAAAGGCCCTTGGCCGAAACCCCTCTCCCTTTGTAGTGTTCTAGCCGAGAACACACCCCTCTCGAGTTGTTCTCGTGAAATACCCCTTGGCAGAGAAATACTTCCAAGTATTGTTGTAATGCCAAAATACTCTAGCCCAAAACCTTTGTAGTATTTCCAAGTACCTCTATACTAAAAGTCCTAAAATACTACTATACTTTCCTTTAGCCACTAAACGAAACCCTATGGAAAATCTTCATAGTTAGTTGAAGTATTAAGTAGGTTGTGTAGAACTTCTAAGGGTTTCTGAGCTAATTGGAGCGCGCAATAGTGAGCTAAACCTTGCTCAGATCGACATTTTAACTTGGATAATTTTGGGCTTATCGAGGTAAATAATCTTGTCCCTATCAGAATTGGAAATTACATGTCAGAGTAATATATAGTTGAGTATACTATATATAGAATGTTTAAAGATAAGAATTGAACTTGTTATACCCCGTAGTTCCAGGGTATGTATGTGAGGACGTACGTACGAGAATACGATATTGAAATTGGAAAGGAAGAAAGAGGTGATTTTTCCACGGAAAAGTTTCCGGTTTTTGTGAAGGAAAAAGGTTCGTTAATGGGCATTGGATTCCCAGATTTGGTATTCGGACTTCTTGGAATTTTAGAGAATTATGGAATTTTATTTTCGAAATGGTCACTGGGCCCACTTGAGAAATTTACTGTGGGGCCCACTTTGTTTTCTAGATTTTGGCCATTGTTGATATTTCCTAAGATGAAATATTTTGGACGAGTAGGAGGGACACGGTCACCCCCTAGTTGGCTTGGACGATTTCACTTGTGCACAACACCCGACAGAGTCGCTCCGACTAAACGCTTTACAAGACTCGTGATAGATAAATTCCGCCATGCCATTTCTAATTTTTTGCGGATTTTTCCGAGAGACGAAACATTTTGGACCAACGGAGGGCGACACTTGTCACCTCCAATTGATGGACTCGAGGCGCCCATCGGGACGAATTGATAGCCATTTTTGTCTGAGTTGGTAGATATTTTGTGTGCAAGTTGGCTAGGTACACTTGCCCAAATCTCGGCCTTACACTTGCCTTGCACTTGGTATAATCTTGGCCATTGGTTGGCCATCCCTTGACCTATAAATACCCCTCTTGTGATGAAGAGTTTTTCATCCACAAAATTACTTCCAAGTCTTGAAAAATCCTCTCCTCTCCCTTAAGTCTTTTCGTCCAACGCACCTCCCCCCCCCCCCCCCTTGAGAATCTTAGCCGAGGCTAATCCCTCTAGCCTAGCCAAATCTACCCCCTCCCTTGGTAGAAAAGTTGCCTTCTAGTATTGTTATAATGCCCAAAATACCCTAGCCCAAATCCCTTAGTCCTTAGTAGGTTGCCAAGAACTTCTAAGGTTTTCGAGCTACCTGAGCGCATAACTTGTGAGCTAAACCTTGCTCAAAAGTACTTTTATCTAGGATATTATTGGGCTTACCGAGGTAAATAACCTTATCCTCCTTTGTAATTAGAAAATACATAATCGTAGAAGTATAGAATAAGTATGAATACTTGTATGATATTAAAGAATGTAATTGAATTGATATCACCGCAGGGGGTTTAAAAGAAGAATGATAGACTGCTTTCACGAGACTCGAGTAGCTCACCGGCAGGGAAGGTCGCCCAACTTTCCGTAGATATAGAACCCTCCGCTAGAGCTTTATACAAGACCTAGACGCTGATAGACGATTTGATCGTTATAGTCGATTCTCCAAGGCGACATATTCAACTCAAGCGTGGATTTCGCAGAAGGTATGTGATTCTTCCTATCCTCGAGCATGATATTTTAAAGAATATGTATATAGTACTGGTAGACGACGGTATTAACCGAATAATAATTACGGAATGTCTTCTGACTTAAGCCCGAATAATAACTACGCAAATGTCTTCCGACTTAAGCCCTAATAATAAAGATCTTCAAGAGTTCAAAAGCATTAAGAAACCTTTTGAAAGAAGAGTAACACTTGGTTTTAAAAGCTTAAGAGTTATACTAGCTTTATGGGAAGTTAGGTATAACGGCTTAAGAGTGATAAAAAGAATGTTTTATTGATTTAAGAAAATAAGAGACTTGATTTAATTATACTAATGTGAATTTTGTTAAAAAGTGTGAAACCTCATTCGTGAGTAATGAGTATTTTGGTTTTCAAAAGGAAAGATGTTTTACTGATTTCAGAAATCGGAATGAATCTCGAACAAACCACAGCAGCGCTAATAAAGGGAAATGTTTTGACTAATAAAGTATTATTAAAACCAGTAGAAACTTCCATCCAGACAGAGCTAAGATTAGACAAAATGATATTACATTTCCTAGATCACGGTCTGTAATAAGATTGTTATGAACAATAATAACCTACTCACACATAAGGTATATGTTTCTCAAATTGTTTTAAAGGATTAAAACTATGAACTACTTAAACCTTTCAAAATGAGAAACTTGAGTAATTGAAATTAGGCAAACTTGAACGCTGGGAAAAGAGTGTTGTTACTTGATTTTACAAAGAGAAGTTGTCTTGATTTACTTCAAAAGATAATTACTCTATTTTTATACTACGTATTGTGTGACTTTTGTGAAAGAAACGGATCTTTTAAAAGAGTAATACATGAGGTACTTCGGGCTAAAAACCCAACTTGTTAACATAATGTAAAGTACCTTGTGTGAATAACTTGATTGTGTTGATTTGTGATAATCTTGTAATACTTTCTTGTTGACTTAATAAGTAAACATGTTAAGATGCTACGTGAGTTAGTATCTTGTGATGTTTGTGTAAAGGGTTTTCCTTGTCAGGCTTAGGTTGTCTAACGATAAACCGTTATGTTAGTATTATATCACTCATGATTCCGGTTGTCGCCTCCACGCGGGTAGACTCAGCGTGTCCGTGACCATGATTCGAGAATACCTTACGCGGTCTGGGTCGGCGCGAATCGCGGAGTTCCGTGTTAGTACGCGCCTTGTGGTCATGCGTCTGCGGGCTACGCGGACGGGCGAGTCCAGACGCCGGGAGTAGCTACCGATGCGTAGGAATACCTCACGCGCTATCGAGTGGCCTACGCGAGCTACGGAAGTCTAGGCTAGACGCGCACATTAGATACATCGCGCGAGTGGCCGCTTTGATCATGCGACGGCCAGACAGATCTCATTATACGCATACCTTGGTTGTACTGCGGTTTTAGTAGTCGGCTATGCCTTCGCATTTACCCCAGACGGTTTCATGACGACACCTAGGGCCCGTGTTCATGTATTCCTCGGTGCTTTTATATCATAGATCGCCGGCATGAGGAAGGTATTCCACGCATGAATGATGTCGCGGGCGTGAGACCCATTGTTACATTTGAGTGACGACTTTGAGGGCGCGAGTCCCCGACTTGATACGACCGCTATTTATTGTGGAATTGTAGTTTTGGTTATCATACATGTCTCCCGCTTTATATAGACTACTATGATTTCATTTACGATTTTCGCCACATACTTGGTACCACAGATCGACCTCCTTCGGGCCGCTCATGCCGCAGTAAAGCGTATTCTACCGTTGATCCTCGCTCTAGGATCACCGCTTCAGCATTGGGAAAGCTCCGCTTTCCGAGGCTTAGCATTTGGTACGGTCCTGTCGCTGTAGATATTTGCATTCAGTGGTATGGCGGCCCCGTCCCGCCATTGTTGTTTTAAACTCTAGAGGTCTGTAGACTGCTGTAAGGTCGATGTAATCGCTCATTTTGGGTAATTATATATATATGCCGAAAGGCAACTTTTTCCTAAACCGTGGTCTTATTTATACCGTTTACATATCTTCGTTGTTTTATATTCCGCTGATTTCTCCGATGTATGACTACTGGGTGCCCGTAAGGCACTACCACGCCCCGAACGGTCGTGACAAAAGTGGTATCAGAGCGCTTAATCCTGAAAGTGTCTACGCATCAGATCTAGTAGAAGTTCGATTATCTGTGTTGCGCACCACACCAATAATCGTGAGGCTATAGGATATTTAGGATTGGTTTCATTCTTCTCACCGAGATCGTGCTTTAGAGTCGTGTTATAAGTTGACCCTCTAACGTATTCCTTTCCTTTACCGCTGATGCCTCCGCCAGTGCAACTCGCCTGTGGGCGGCAAGGCACCAAGGAGTCGCGAGTGAGTTCAGAGAGTTAGAAGGGCACAGCCCAATCATCACGGGGTGATGCTTCATGCGGGAGTTCGAGACGCCGCCAAGAAGAAGAAGAGTTTGGCACAATGGCGCAGCTTCCATCGCGCCATGACATCCGACCTTCGCCCCACTTGGAGCAAAAATATGGATCGAAGGAGACGGCCCGCATTAGCAAGCGGATTTGGCGCCAGGAGTATTTTATGTACCGTGATACCAAGGATATTGATGATTATCTAAAGAAGGGTTGTGAAGAAGTAGCTTTCGCCAGAATGAGCCAAAGCCATGCTCAGATTACGTGCGCTGGCCGAGAGACGTAGATCGATAGATTAACCAAGATCGCAGTAAGAGGCCCGATTGGCGTGGATCATTTGGTAACTCTCGAGGCGAACCGCTCCAAAGCAGTTAGACAGACACGCGCCCGCCAGCAGAGTGTCCTCTACAGGTTCGCTTTTTCCTCGTTGTTCACAGTGGCAAAGCGCCATCCCGAGAAATGCCGCTTTTTATCGGGTGCTTGTTTTACTTCGGCCGGGCCATATGGCGAGGAATGTTCTATGAGGAAGGATGCAAAGGAAGACTCACCACCAGATCACTCATGCGGATTCAGCAGCGGAGAGGAAGGGTGTTAGCTGAGAGGCCACCCCACCTGTGGCCGCATGGTCGATGCCATTTTGGGATCGGCTGGCTTCGCGCAAATTGTTATGTTTATGACAGCAGGGCCATTTTGCGAGAAATTGTCCAACCAGAGTTGGCGGGGATGTAGAGACTCAGCCTTCGGGATCAGTGGATAGTTCATCACCTTCCTCACGCACTTCAACAGTATGATCGATTAAAACGACCTAGGGAAGTCGCTGTAGATACAGTATATCCTTAACCCTTTAGAGATTTATATGTGTAGTAAGATGCGAATATCTTAAGTATTGTTTTCGGTTAGTATGGTGTTAGTGTGATTAGAATTTTTAGTTAACCGTAAGATTGGGGATAGAGAGAGGGAGCCTTAGAATATTATACGTAGAGACCTTAGAGGCAGGCCATCTTTGGTAAAAGAATTATTTCGTGTTTGACCCTTATCGAGGTGCATAGTATACGTGAGATATTTTTGGGATGAATCCCTGAGTGATGTGAAATGAAAGAGGGTAGTTGAGCTTAGAAGACCGCTAGGTTTTCGTAACGTGATTGGTGAGATTGTTCCGGATCGGGGAGCTAGTGTTTCAGCGCTGCCGGGTCGGGTTGAGGCCGTGTTGCGGGTCGACCCACGCCCTGTTTGGTGATGGGGTCAGTTTGTGGTGGTCCCGCTTTGTGTTAGGGTCACGAGGGTGTTAGGCCCAGGTTTAGTTAACCATTGTACGAGTTCGTGGATGCGTCGACTGAAGTCGGGCCACGAGGTCACCATCTTATCTTTTAGTCAAACCGTACTTGGTAGTAAGTTGCGTAGATGATTATTTCGTGAAGCGGTGTAAGGTCGCACGGTGCCTACCTTCACCTTTTGGCGCATAAAGGAGCCCTGGTTACTACCGCTTTTTCCGAAGTTTTGGCAAGGTTAGGAACTCAGTGAGTCTCAGGTCGCATTCACCTCGGCCGTTGTTCGACTTCGGGATCGAGCGATAAAGAGGCCAGAGCTCTACCACGGAACAGTTCGAACCGCGGCTCTCCGTATGGCACGCCCCGAGAAGGTTCATGCCTCGGATCGTGATGCAAAGACGATACCATTTGTCGGGTCGCCGAGTGACACTAGAACCTCGCGCAAAGTTGACAAAAGTGGTATCACGACGAGTAAGCGGAAGTTGCGAGCATGTATTACGAGCATAGGTGTGATCATTTCGCTTGTAAAGAGTAGGGCGGCGGAGTATCTTTTAGACCTCGAGTAGAGCTTTTGTGATAGAGGTGATTCCTCGTGACTCGGAGATAAGTATGCGCGCTTGTTGTCAGCGGCCAAAGCGTGGTACGGTTGTTTCCGTAAGTATAGCGTGGTGACTATAATCGCGCCGCTTGTTTTGAGATTTAGAAGGAACATTCGGACGAATGTTTCTAAGGAGGGGAGAATGTTATACCCGTAGTTCCGTGGTATGTATGCGAGGACGCACGACGAATACGACATTGAAATTGGAAAGCGAAGAAAGAGTGATTTTTCCACTAAAAGTTTCCGGTTTTTGTGAAGGAAAAGGTTCGTTAACGGGAATTGATTCCCAGATTTGGTATTCTGACTTCTTGGAATATTAGAGAATTATGGAATTTTATTTTCGAAATGGTCACGCTGGGCCCACGGAGAAATTTACTGCCTGGGGCCCACTTTGTTTTCGAGATTTTAGCCATTGTTGATATTTCCTAAGATGAAATATTTTGACGATTAGCAGGAGGCGACACGTGTCACCCCCTAGTTGGCTCGACGATTTCACTTTGTGCACAACACCCGACAGAGTCGCTTTCCGACTAAACGCTTTACAAGACTCGTGATAGATAAATTCCGGCTATGCCATTTCTAATTTTTTGCGGATTTTTCCGAGAGACGAAACATTTTGGACCAACGGGAGGGCGACACTTGTCACCCTCCAATTGATGGACTTGAGGCGTCCATTGGGACGAATTGGATAGCCATTTTTGTCTTGGAGTTGGTAGGATATTTTGTGTGCAAGTTGGCTAGGTACACTTGCCCAAATCTTGGCCTTACACTTGCCTTGCACTTGGCATAATCTTGGCCATTGGTTGGCCATCCCTTGACCTATAAATACCCCTCTTGTGATGAAGTTTTTCATCCACAAAATTACTTCCAAGTCTTGAAAAATCCTCTCCTCTCCCTTAAGTCTTTTCGTCCAACACACCTCCCCCCCCCCCCCCCTTGAGAATCTTAGCCGAGGCTAATCCCCCTCTAGCCTAGCCGAAATCTACCCCCCCTCCCTTGGTAGAAAAGTTGCCTTCTAGTATTGTTATAATGCCCAAAATACCCTAGCCCAAATCCCTTAGTCCTTAGTAGGTCATGAAGAACTTCTAAGGTTTTCGAGCTCTGAGCATATAACTTAGTGAGCTAAACCTTGCTCAGCGCGACTTTTATCTAGGATATTATTGGGCTTACCGAGGTAAATAACCTTATCCTCCTTTGTAATTAGAAAATACATACCGTAGAAGTATAGGAATAAGTATGAATACTTGTAAGGATATTAAAGAATAGAATTGAATTGATATCACCGTAGGGGTTTAAAAGAAGAATGATAGACCGCTTTCACAAGAGACTCGAGTAGCTCACCGGTAGGGAAGTCGCCCAACTTTCCGTAGATATAGAACCCTCCGCTAGAGCTTTATACGCATACCTAGACGCTGATAGACGATTCGATCATATATAGTCGATTCTTCCGCACACATATTCAACTTGGCGTGGATTTCACGAGAAGGTATGTGATTCTTCCTATCCTCTCGAGCATGATATTTTAAAGAATATGGATATAGTACTGTAGACGACGGTATTAACTTAATAATAATTACGACAATGTCTTCTGACTTAAGCCCGACAATAACTACGCAATGTCTTCCGACTTAAGCCCAATAATAAAGATCTTCAAGAGTTCAAAAGCACTAAGAAACCTTTGAAAGAAGAGTAACACTTGGTTTTAAAGCTAAGAGTTATACTAGCTTTACGGGAAGTTAGGTATAACGGCTTAAGAGTGATAAAAAGAATGTTTTATTGATTTAAGAAAATAAGAGACTTGATTTAATTATACTAATGTGAATTTTGTTAAAAGTGTGAAACCTCATTCGTGAGTAATGAGTATTTTGGTTTTCAAAAGGAAAGATGTTTTATCGATTTCTAAATCGAATGAATCTCGAATAAACCACAAGAGGCTTAATAAAGGGAAATGTTTTGACTAATAAAGTATTATTAAAACCAAGAGAACTTCCATCCGCACAGAGCTAAGACGAGACAAAATGATATTACATTTCCTAGATCACGGTCATTGAATAAGATTGTTATGAACAATAATAACCTACTCACCCATAAGGTATATGTTTCTCAAATTGTTGTAAAGGATTACAACTATGAACTACTAAACCTTGCGAAAATGAGAAACTTGAGTAATTGAAATTAGGCAAACTTGAACGCTGGGAAAAGAATGTTGTTACTTGATTTTACAAAGAGAAGTGTCTTGATTTACTTCAAAAGATAATTACTCTATTTTTATACTACTGTATTGTGTGACTTTTGTGAAAGAATCGGATCTTTTAAAAGAGTAATACAGGAGGTACTTCGGGGCTAAAAACCCGAACTTGTTAACATACTGTTGAAAGTACCTTTTGTGATTTACTTGATTGTGTTGATTTGTGATAATCTTGTAATACTTTCTTGTTGATTTAATAAGTAAACATGTTAAGATGCTACGCGAGTTAGTATTCGTGATGTTTGTGTAAAGGGGTTTTCCTTGTTGTGCTTAGGTTGTCTAACGATAAACCGTTATGTTAGTATTATATCACCATGATTCCGGTTAAGCCGCCTCCGACGCGGGTAGACTCAAAGTGGTCCGGTGACCTATGATTCGAGAATACCTTACGCTGGTGGTGGCCTATGCGAATCGCGGAGTTCCGTGTTAGTACGCGCCCTTGTGGTCACGCGGTTCAGGTTACGCGACGGCGAGTCCAGACTCACGGGAGTAGCTACCGATGCGTGGAATACCTCACGCGGGCCATCGAGTGGCCTACGCGAGCTACGGAAGTTCCGTGGCTAGACGCGCACATTAGATATCGCGCGCAGTGGCCAACTTTGATCATGTGACGGCCCAGACAGATCTCATTATACGCTATGACCTTGGTTGTACCGTGGTTTTAGTAGTCGGCTATGCCTTCGCATTTACCCCGTGACGGTTTCATGACGACACCGGTAGGCCTCGTGTTCATGCGTATTCTCGTGTTTTTATATCATAGATCGCCAGCTGGCGAAGGTATTCCACGCATGAATGATGTCGCGGCGTGAGACCCATTGTTACATTTGAGTGATGACTTTGAGGGCGCGAGTCCTCGACTTGACATGACCGCTATTTATTGTGAATTGTAGTTTTGCTATCATACATGTCTCCCGCTTTATATAGACTACTATGATTTCATTTACGATTTTCGGGCCACATACTGTACCACAGATCGACTCTCTGGCCGCTCATGCCGCAGTAAAGGTACTCCTACCGCTTGATCCTCGCTCTTAGGATCACCGCTTTCAAATATTGGGAAAGCTCCGCTTCTCCGAGGCTTAGCATTTTGGTACGGTCCTCGTTGTAGATATTTGCATTCAGTGGTACGGCGGCCCCGTCCCGCCATTGTTGTTTTAAACTCTGCAGGTCCGTAGACTGCTGTAAGGTCGGGATGTAAATCGCTCATTTTGGGTAATTATATATATATGCCGAAAGGCAACTTTTTCCTAAACCGTGTCTTATTTATACCGCTTCATATCTTGGTTGTTTTATATTCCACGATTTCTCCGATGTATGACTACCGGGTGCCCGTATGCACTACCACGCCCCGAACGGTCGTGACAAAAGTGGTATCGAGCGCTTAATCCTGGAAAGTGTCTGCATCGTATCTAGTAGTTCGATTATCGCAGTGTCGCACCACACCAATAATCGTGAGGCTATAGGATATTTAGGATTGGTTTCATTCTTCTCACTCGAGATCGTGCTTTAGAGTGTTATAAGTCGACCTCTAACGATTCCTTTCCTTTACTGATGCCCGCGCCAGTAACTCGCCTGAGGCAAGGCACCAAGGAGTCATGAGTGGAGTTCAGAGAGTTAGAAGGGCACAGCCCAATCATCACCGGGTGATGCTTCACGCGGAGTTCGAGACGCCGCCAAGCAGAAGAAGAGTACAATGGCAAATAGCCTCCATCGCGCCATGACATCCGGACCTTCGCCCACTACGGAGCGTAAAATATGGATCGAAGGAGACTACCTTACATAGCAAGCGGATTTGGCAGCAGGAGTATTTTATGTACCAGATACCAAGGATATTGATGATTATCTAAAGAAGGTTGCAAGAAGCTCTTCACCGTGAACGAGCCAAAGCCATGCTCAGATTACGTGCAATGGCCGAGAGATGTAGAGATCGATAGATTAACCAAGATCAGCGTAAGAGGCCCGATTGGCGTGATCATTTGGTAACTCGAGGCGAACCGCCGCCAGCTAGACAGATACGCGCCCGCCAAAGCAGAGTGTCCTCTACAGGTTCGCTTTTTCCTCGTTGTTCACAGCTGGCAGCGCCATCCCGGAAATGCCGCTTTTTATCGCGCTTGTTTTACTTGGCCGCCGTGGCCATATGGCGAGGGAATGTTCTATGAGGAAGGATGCAAGAGGAAGACTCACCACCGCATCGGGCCATGATTCAGTGCGGAGAGGAAGGGTGTTAGCTGTAGAGGCCACCCCACCTCGGTGGCCGTATGGTCGATGTCATTTTGGGACTGCAGGCTTCGCGGCAGCTTGTTATGTTTGGCGACAGCAGGCCATTTTGCGAGAAATTGTCCAACCAGAGTTGGCGGGATGTAGACTCACTTCGTGAATAGCCGATACTCATCACCTTCCTCACATGCTACCAACAGTATGGGATCGATTAAAACGACCTAGGAAGTGCCACAGATATTGTGTATTGTTATACCTCGTAGTTCCGTGGTATGTATGCGAGGACGACGACGAGAATACGCATGTAAAGATTGGAAAGGAAGAAAGAGGCGATTTTTCCACTAAAAGTTTCCGCTTTGTGAAGGAAAAGGTTCGTTAACGGGAATCGATTCCCAGATTTGGTATTCTGACTTCCGGAATATTAGAGAATTATGGAATTTTATTTTCGAAATGGTCACGCTGGGCCCACGGAGAAATTTACGCTTTGCGGGCCCACTTTGTTTTCTAGATTTTGGCCATCAGGATATTTTCTAAGATGTTTTATTTGGGTTAACAGGAGGGTGACACGGTCACCCCGCCTAGGTGGCTCGCCGAATGGCATTTGTGCACAACACCCTGCTAGAGTCGCTTTGACTAAACGCTTTACATAACTCGCAGAGGAAAATTCCGCTATGTCTTTTCTTATTTTTATGGATTTTTCCGAGAGACTAACATTTTGGACCAACGAGAGGCTGCACTTGGCACCCTCTCATCGTGGGCAAAGTGGGCGCATACGGACGATTTGGGAAGGCAAGTGGGAGATATTTTTGGTAGATATTTTGTGCAAGTCACAGGTACACACGGGTGAATCTTGGCCCTACACTTGCCTAACACTTGGTGTAATTCGCCATTGGTTGGCTTTCACTGACCTATAAATACCCCTCCCTGTGCAGACCAATTCATTCACACATTCCCTAAGTCTTGAAAGCTTCTTCCTTCCCCCTTCCAGTAGTGTTTTGGCCGAGAGCCCCTCTCTCCCCCCTTGGCCGAGAGTCCCCAGCTGGTAGGCCGAGGGTAGACACCCCTCCTTCGAGGTGCAGCTGGGCACCCCCAGCCTAGTTGCTTTCAGATAATACCCCTTTGTGGTATAGAAATACTCTCAAGTATCATATAATGCCCAAATACCTTAGCCGATACCTTGTAGTATTCTAAGGTTATACCTATACGAAAAGCCCGTAAATACTATTATACTTCCCGCTACCACAAAACCGAAACCCTAGGAAAATTTCCATAGTCCGTCGGAGTATTGTGTAGGTTGGTTAGAACTTCTGGCGTGGTTTAGAGCGGTCGAGCGCTGAGTCGAGCTAAGCGCTAAGGATCGACATTTATACTTGGATAATTACGGGCTTATCGAGGTAACTATCTTGTCCCTTTGTAATCGATATTACATGTTGTAGGAATATATAGTTAAAGTATACTATATATATATAATCAACATAGCTGTGGCAATGTCCTCGACTTAAGCTCGAAGAATCGAATCAGAATTACATAGATCAGACATAAGAGACTTGTGTAGTAGTACCGCGGAGTAGAATTGTACCAGTTAGGTTAGATGTATAACCCCGTTGGCTTCGTAGCCTACCGATAGAGGAGGAGGTTTACGCTGTCATGCGGGGAGGTGCCGAATTTTTCTGCAGAATGTTCTACGACGAGATCTAAATGTTAATGTCGCTGCGGCCTTATAGGTCAATGCATCACGCGTGGCGCGATCTACGCGGCTTAAGGGGCAGCCGACGCTTGGAAGTACTTGAGCGCTTTGCATGAGTCGATATCGCCGCAAGGTATGCGAACCTCTTCCTATCTCTCTAGCATGATACGTGTGAACTATGTAGTACGGTGACGCATACGTGCTAAATGTGTTTGAGTGGTTTAAAACATAAAAGGTTATAACGCTTTATGGGAAGTTGGTTATAATAACTTTATGTTAGTAAGAAAATACATGTGGTTTTTAAAAGGTAATCGATTTGAACTATAACCGCTTGTTATATGATAAGAAAGAACTTGAAGTATTTTCAAAAGATTTTTGAATCATTTTGAAAGGAGAAGTAATACTGTGTTTGAAAACTTAAGAGTTATACTAGCTTTACGGGAAGTTAGGTATAACTACTTAAGAATGCTTTATCGATTTCGAAATCGTAACGTGTATCGACAAACCATCGCAGCTACATTAAAAGGAAATGTTTTGAATAATTAAGTATTATTAAAACCAAGAGAAACTTCCATCCGCATAAGCTAAGATTTAGACAAAATGATATTTCCTAGATCACGGTCATTGTAATAAGATTGTTATAAACAAGAATATCCTACTCACATATAAGGCTTATGTTTCTCGATTGTTTAAAAGAGAATTATATTCTTAAATGAATAAGACTATGAACTACTTAAACCTTTCTAAAATAAGAAACGTGAACATTTGAAATTAGGCAACTTGGACGCTTGAAAATAATGTCATACTTGATTTTACAAAGGTAAGAGTTTTGGTTTTCTTAAAAGGATACCACTCTATTTTATACTACGTATCAGGTGACTTATGTGAAAGAAACAGATCTTTTTTAAGATTTTAATGCGTAAGTACTTGGGGGATAGATAATTCGAACTTGTTAGTAGAAAGTACCTCGTGTGAATAACTTGATTGTATTGGTTTGTGATAGCCTTGTAATACTTTCTTGTTGCTTTGATAAGTAAACGTGTTAGGACGCTACGTGTGTTAGTATTCGTGATGCTTGTGTAAATGGTTTCTTGATCAGGCTTATTAACCATCACCGTTATGATAGTATGGTGGCATTCATCTCGAGATGATTCCGGGTTGTCCGCCTCCACGCGGTGGTAGACTCAAAGCGGTCGACGGACCTATGATTCGAGAATACCTCACGCAGTCCCGGCCTACGCGGAACTACGAGTTCCGTGTTAGCGACGCCCTTTACGGGCACGCGTCCTCGCGGCTACGCGATCGCGTTCCGTGACGACGCCGGGAGTAGCTACCGACGCGGGAATGCCTACGCGGCCGACGAGATTGGCCTACGCGGAGTCGCGGAGTTCCAGGTTAGACGCGCACATCGATATCGCGCAAGTGGCCGCCTTTGATCACGCGACGGCCTAGACAGATCTTATGATACGCTTCATGACCTTGTTGGTACTGGGTGTTAGTAGTCGGCTATGCCTTCGCATTTACCCCGCATGCAGCTTTATTAGGACACAGTGGACTCGTGTTCATACGTATTCCTCGGTGCCAGATATCATAACCGCCAGCATGGCGAAGGTATTCCACGCACGACGATTGATGCTGGGCGTGAGACCCATTGTTGAATCGAGTGATGACTGAGGTGCGAGTCCCCGACTTGACATGATCGCTATTTATGGTGAATCAGAGTTCGTTATCATACATGTCTCCCGCCTTTATATAGACTACTATGATTTCATTTACGTGATTTATTTTTAGTTTCACATACTCTGCACTGACCAGATCGACCTCTCGGCCGCGCTCATGCCGCAGTCGAGGTACATCGGGCCGCCGATCCTAGCTCTCGTGGTCACAGCCATTGGGAAGCTCCGCTTCTCCGAGGCTTATCACCGTATAGTCCCCGTCAGAGTGCGTTTACATTCGTGGTTCATGGCCCCGTCCCGCCATCAGGGTCGATCATTCTTGAGGTCCGTAGTACCGCTGCGCGTGGTTGGTAAAAGGATTGCCGCTCATTTGTAAAAGAGTTGATGGTTATATATATGCCAAAGGCAAGTTTTCACAGATTATTGTTTTATATTTCGTTATCTCATGTTGTTGTTTTATGTTCCACCGACACTGATGTCAGGTCACCAGGTGCCCGGTAAGGCACTACCACGCCCCGAACGGTCGTGACAAAAGTGGTATCGAGCGCTTAATCCTGAAAGTGTCTACGCTGCATCAGATTCAAGAGCAGTCTGATTATCGGCGTTGGCACCACACCAATAATCGTGAGGCTATAGGATATTTAGGATCGGTTTCATTCTTCTCACTCGAGATCGTGCCTTAGAGCCGTGGTTGTAAGTCGGACCTCCGACGAAATTATTTCCTTATCGCTATGCCTCCGCAGGGCAACCCGCCTGTGAGGGCAAGCGCACCGAGAGCCGCGAGCAGAGTTCAGAGGGTGGCAGGCACAGCCAAATCATTACCTAGGGTAGTGCTTCGGGGATTTCGCGACGCCACTAGCCCCAAAGAGAGTTTAAGCACGGCGACGCGCAGCTCATCGCGCCATGATATGTGAACCTTCGCCCACGATCGAACCGAGAGTATAGATTGCAAGAGACAACCTTGTTACTAGCTATGGATTTGGCTACCAGAGAGTACCGATTTACCGCGGGTATTGATGACTACCTAAGAGAAGGTTGTGCAAGAGTAACCCTTCGCTTAGGCTTCGAGCATGGCCTCGTGGTACGGGCTTATGCGCAAGCAGTCGAGAAACGCAGAGATCGACGCGTTAACCAGTGACAGCAGAAGAGGCCAGAGCAAAGTGCGTCCTTCAGAACTTTCGCCGAGTATACCTTCGCTATGTTCGATAGCAAGGTGTTAGTTAGTTGTGATTAGAAATCACGGTGGGTTAACCGAGTAAGATTTTGGAGGATAGAGAAAGTGTGAGCCTTAGAGCTTTATACGCAAAGACCTTAGAGGTAAGCGCCATCTCGAGAAAGGTGTAGTGTTATGTTTGACTTTATAGGAGTGCATAGTGCACGCGAGCTATGTTCGTGGGATAAGTCCCCGAGTAGCGTGATTTGAAAGAAGGTAGTCGAGCTAGGAAGACCGCTAGGTTTTCGTAATATGATTTGTGAAATTATTCTTCTGGGAGCTAGTGTTTTGCGCAATGCCGGGTTGAGGCCGTTGCGGTCAACCCGCGCGGTATGGTGGTGGGTCATTTGTGGTGGTCCCGCCTTGTGGTAGGGTCACGAGGTGTTAGGCCCAGTTTAGTTAACCGTGATGAGTTCGTGGATGCGCTCGACGCTGGTCGGCCGACGGGGGCAGCCATCGTGTTCTTCGGCCAGACCGCTTTACTTACCGTGGTTGGGTTATCAAAAGGTTGCGAGGTTGCGCGGTGCCTACCTTCACCTTATGACGATGCCGAGCCTGTGGTACTACTGCTTTCTTCTCGGGAGTTTGTACTGTGCAGGCTAGAACTCGTGAGTCTCCAGACGCATTCGCCCCGCCGCTGTTTTGATTTCGCGGTAATGCGAGGATCGTTGTTCCTGGGGGAGTGTTTAAGCTACCATTTCGTTGTTCTGATGTCGCCTTGCGACGCCTCAGGGCAGAAATGCAAGTTGCCGGCCGATTGGTTCGATGTTGGCGGTGGTTCGAGATAGTTGGTTCAGCTTGTTCCAGCAGATCGCGGATGTGGAAGCTTGTCTGAAGAAGTTCGCACTCGAGGAATCGTATGATAATCTACGACGACGCCAGAGTTCAGCCGACTCGGTCTTCTGAAAGTACCACCTGATGTGGTGTGACGAGTTTTGGAAATGTATGAACTTAGCCCGAGTTACTGGGCCTTTGTGAGTTCATGAAGAATAGGCCGTCGCTTATATGTTAGCATTTGCCGTCCGACTTAGGAGGAAGGACGTCCGCCTTCAGATTGTTATGTTCGGAAAGTATCAAGATCCATCCGTATCGTTCCCGCTAATGATGACCACGCTAGAGATAGTAACCCCAGTTTTGGATACTAAAGCGATTTAAATGTGGTAAGAATTCGAGTGCACGCCTTCAAATGATCGTGACGCACCTGCATCATTTGTCGTCCGCTGGAGCAAGGCTCGCGCAAAGTGACAAAGTGGTATCTCGTGCAAAGTGGCAAAGTAGTATTATTTGTGGTGATGTAGAGGTGTTTCCTCGTGGACTTAGATGTAAGTTTTGCGCAGTGTTTCCATGGCCGTATGGCAGATTGTTCTCGTAAGTATAGTAATGAAGACTATATCAAGACGCTTGTTTTGAGATTTAGAAGGAACATTCGACGAATGTTTCGCGAGGGAGAATGTTATACCCGTAGTTCCGTGGTATGTATGCGAGGACGACGCACGAGAATACGCATGTAAAAGATTGGAAAGCGAAGAAAGAGGCGATTTTTCCACTAAAAGTTTCCTGCCATGAAAAAGGTTCGTTAACGGGAATTGATTCTCGTGATTTGGTATTCTGACTTCCCGAATATTAGAGAATTATGGAATTTTATTTTCGAATGGTCACTGGGCCCACGGAGAAATTTACGCTTTGTGGGCCCACTTTGTTTTCTAGATTTTGGCCATCAGGATATTTTCTAAGATGTTTTATTTGGGCCAACAGAGGGTGACACGTGTCACCCCGCCAGTGGCTCGCCGAACGGCATTTGTGCACAACACCTTGCTAGAGTCGTCGACTAAACGCTTTACATAACTTCATGTAGAGGAAAATTCCGCTATGTCTTTTCTTATTTTTATGGATTTTTCCGAGAGACGGAACATTTTGGACCAACGAGAGGCGGCACTTGGCACCCTCTCATCAGTGGGCAAAGTGGCGCATACGGACGATTTGGGAAGTGCAAGTGGGAGATATTTTTGGTAGATATTTTGTGTGCAAGTTGGCTAGGTACACATGGGTGAATCTTGGCCCTACACTTGCCTAACACTTGGTGTAATCTTGGCCATTGGTTGGCTTTCACTTGACCTATAAATACCCCTCCCTCAAGACTAATTCATTCACAAATTGCCTAAGTCTTGAAAGTTTCTTCCTTCCCCCTTAGTGTAGTGTTTTGGCCGAGAGCCCCTCTCTCCCCTCGTCCGAGAGTCCCCTAGTGGGTAGGCCGGTGGCAGACACCCCCTCCTGAGGTGCTAGCCGTGGTACCCCAGCCTAGTTGCTTTCAGATAATACCCCTCAGTGGTATAGAAATACTCTCCAAGTATCATTATAATGCCCAAATACCTTAGCCAGATACCTTGTAGTATTCTAAGGTTATACCTATACTAAAAGCCCGTAAATACTATTATACTTCCCGTCACAAAACCGAAACCCTAGGAAAATCTCCATAGTCCGCTGAGTATTGTGTGTTGGTTAGAACTTCTAAGGGTGGCTTAGAGCTGGTCGAGCGCCGAGTCGAGCTAAGCTGCTAAGGATCGACATTTATACTTGGATAATTATGGGCTTATCGAGGTAACTATCTTGTCCCCTTTGTAATCGGATATTACATGTCGTAGGAATATATAGTTAAAGTATACTATATATATATAATCAACATAGCTGTGGCAATGTCTCGACTTAAGCTCGAAGAATCGAATCAGAATTACATAGATCAGACATGAGACTTGTGTAGTAGTACCGTGAGTAGAATTGTACCGCATGGTTAGACGATAACCCCGGTTGGCTTCGTAGCCTCGACAGAGAGGAGAGGTTTACGCCATGCGTGGAGGAGGCCACGAATTTTTCTGTAGAATGTTCTACGACGAGATCTAAATGTTAATGCGCTTGTGGCCTTATAGGTTGATGTACCACGCGTGGCGCGATCCACGTGGCTTAAGGGGTAGCCGACGCCAAGTACTTGAGCGCTTTGCTATGAGTCGATACTCGCCGCGAGGTATGTGAACCTCTTCCTATCTCTAGCATGATATGTGTGAACTATGTAGTACTAGACGACATACGTGCTAAATGTGTTTGAGTGGTTTAAAACATAAAGTGTTATAACCGCTTTATGGGAAGTTGGTTATAATAACTTTACGTTAGTAAGAAAATACATGTGGTTTTTAAAAGGTAATCGATTTGAACTATAATCGCTTGTTATATGATAAGAAAGAACTTCAAGTATTTTCAAAAGATTTTTGAATCATTTTGAAAGGAGAAGTAATACTTGGTGTTTGAAAACTTAAGAGTTATACTAGCTTTACGGGAAGTTAGGTATAACGGCTTAAGAATGCTTTACCGATTTCGAAATCGTAACGTGTATCGACAAACCATCGCAAATACATTAAAAGGAAATGTTTTGAATAATTAAGTATTATTAAAACCAGAGAAACTTCCATCCGCATGTAAGCTAAGATGAGACAAAATGATATTTCCTAGATCACGGTCACAGAATAAGATTGTTATAAACAAGAATATCCTACTCACATATAAGGCTTATGTTTCTCGATTGTTTAAAAGAGAATTATATTCTTAAATGAATAAGACTATGAACTTTAAACCTTTCTAAAATAAGAAACGTGAACATTTGAAATTAGGCAAACTTGGACGCTTGAAAATAATGTTGTTACTTGATTTTACAAAGGTAAGAGTTTTGGTTTTCTTAAAAGGATACTCTATTTTATACTACTGTATTGTGTGACTTATGTGAAAGAAACAGATCTTTTTCTTAGATTTAATGTGTGAAGTACTTTGGGGATAGATACCCGAACTTGTTAGTAGAAAGTACCTCGTGTGAATAACTTGATTGTATTGGTTTGTGATAGCCTTGTAATACTTTCTTGTTGCTTTGATAAGTAAACGTGTTAGGATGCTACGTGTGTTAGTATCTTGTGATGTTTGTGTAAAGGGGTTTCCCTTGATTGTGCTTATTAACTATCACCGTTATGATAGTATGGTGGCATTCATCTCGAGATGATTCCGGGTTGTCGCCTCCACGCGGGTAGACTCAAAGCGTCGACGGACCTATGATTCGAGAATACCTCACGCAGTCCCGGCCTATGCGCGAACTACGAGAGTTCCGTGTTAGTGACGCCCTTACGGGCACGCGGTCCTCAGGGCTACGCGGATCGCAAGTCGTGACGACGCCGGGAGTAGCTACCGACGCTGGGAATGCCTCACGCGGCCGACGAGATTGGCCTACGCGAGTCGCGGAGTTCCGTGGTTAGACGCAGACATCGATATCGCGCAAGTGGCCGCCTTTGATCACGCGACGCCTAGACAGATCTTATGATACGCTCATGACCTTGTTGGTACTGCTGGTGCAGTAGTCGGCTATGCCTTCGCATTTACCCCGCACGCTTTATTAGGACATGGGACCCGGTGTTCATATGTATTCCTTGGTGCTTGATATCATAACCGCCGGCAGCGGCGGAAGGTATTCCACGCACGATTGATGCTGCGGGCGCGAGACCCATTGTTGAATCGAGTGACGACTGAGGCGCGAGTCCCCGACTTGACATGATCGCTATTTATGGTGAATCGTAGTTCGTTATCATACATGTCTCCCGCCTTATATAGACTACTATGATTTCATTTACGATTTATTTTTAGTTTCACATACTCTGCACTGCAGATCGACCTCCTTCGGGCCGCGCTCATGCCGCAGTCGAGGTACATCACCGCCGATCCTAGCTCTCGTGGTCACAGCTCAATATTGGGAAGCTCCGCCTCCGAGGCTTATCGGTATAGTCCGTCGTAGTAAGTGTTTACATTCGTGGGTTTGGCGGCCCCGTCCCGCCATCGTGGTCGATCATTCTTGAGGTCTGTAGTACCGCGGGCGTGGTTGGTAAAAAGGATTGTCGCTCATTTGTAAAAGAGTTGATGGTTATATATATGCCAAAGGCAAGTTTTCACGCATTATTGTTTTATATTTCTCGTTATCTCATGTTGTTGTTTTATGTTCCGCTGACACTCGATGTTGTGTCACTAGGTGCCCGGTAAGGCACCAACACGCCCTAACGGGTCGTGACAGTATATCCTTAACCCTTTAGAGATTTATATGTGTAGTAAGATGCGAATATCTTAAGTATTGTTTTCTGTTAGTACGGTGTTAGCGTGATTAGAATTTTTTAGTTAACCGTAAGATTGGGGATAGAGAGAATGGGAGCCTTAGAATATTATACGTAGAGACCTTAGAGGCGAGGCCATCTTTGGTAAAAGAATTATTTCGTGTTTGACCCTTACGGCGCATAGTATACGTGAGATATTTTGTGGGATGAACTCGAGTGACGTGAAATGAAAGAGGTAGTCGAGCTGAAGACCGCCAGGTTTTCGTAACGTGATCGCGTAGATTGTTCCGACGGAGCTAGTGTTTTGCGCACGGCTGCCGTCGGCCGAGGCCAGGTTACGGCCCACTCCACGCCCGCTTGGCGACGGGGTCAGTGTGGTGGTCCCGCTTTGTGTTAGGGTCACGAGGTGTTAGGCCCGTGTTTAGTTAACCATTGACGAGTTCGTGGACGCTGCTCGACCGTAGTCGGGCCACGAGGTCACCCATCTTATCTTTTAGTCAAACCGTACTCTGTGAGTAAGTCGAGATGATTATTTCGTGAAGCGGTGTAAGGTCAGACGGTGCCTACCTTCACCTTTGGCGCATGCTGGAGCCCCGTTACTACTGCTTTTTCCGAAGTTTTACTGTGCAAGGTTAGGGAACTCAGCAGTCTCAAGGTCGCATTCACCCGCCGTTGTTTGATTTCGGGATCGAGCGATAAAGAGGCCAGAGCTCTACCACGGAACAGCCCGAACCGTGGCTCCGTATGGCACGCCCCGAGAAGATTCATGCCTCGTGGATCGATGCAAAGACGGCACCATTTGTCGGGTCGCCGAGTGACACTGTAACCTCGCGACAAAGTGACAAAAGTGGTATCACGACGAGTAAGTGGAAGGCGAGCATGTATTACGAGCATAGGTGTGATCATTTCGTTTGTAAAGAGTAGGCGAAGGGAGTATCTTTTAGACCTCGAGCAGGAGCTTTTGTGATAGAGGTGATTCCTCGTGACTCGAGATAAGATGTGCGCTTGTTGTGGCCAGTGGTACGGTTGTTTCCGTAAGTATAAGAAATGGCGACTATATCGCGCCGCTTGTTTTGAGATTTAGAAGGAACATTCGACGAATGTTTCTACGAGGGGGAGAATGTTATACCCGTAGTTCCGTGGTATGTATGCGACGACGCATTTGAGAATACGATATCAAATTGGAAAGTAAGAAAGAGGTGATTTTTCCACTAAAAGTTTCCGCTTTTGAAGGAAAAGGTTCGTTAACGGGAATTGATTCCCAGATTTGGTATTCGGACTTCGAATATTAGAGAATTATGGAATTTTATTTTCTGAATGGTCACGCTGGGCCCACTGAGAAATTTACTGCTCGGGCCCACTTTGTTTTCTAGATTTTGGCCATTGTTGATATTTCCTAAGATGAAATATTTTGATTTAGCAGTAGGCGACACACGCGTCACCCCCTAGTTGGCTTCGACGATTTCACTTTGTGCACAACACCCGATTAGAATCGCTCGACGTAAACGCTTTACAAGACTCGCATCGATAAATTCCGCCATGCCATTTCTAATTTTTTGCGATTTTTCCGAGAGACTAAACATTTTGGACTAACGGGAGGGCGACACTTGTCACCTCCAATCGATGGACTTGAGGCGCCCATTAGGACGAATCGATAGCCATTTTTGTCTTCGAGTTGGTAGGATATTTTGTGTGCAAGTTGGCTAGGTACACTTGCCCAAATCTCGCCTTACACTTGCCTTGCACTTGGCATAATCTTGGCCATTGGTTGGCCATCCCTTGACCTATAAATACCCTCTGTGACGTAAGAGTTTTTCATCCACAAAATTACTTCCAAGTCTTGAAAAATCCTCTCCTCTCCCTTAAGCCTTTTCGTCCAACACACCTCCCCCCTCCCTTTGAGACGCTTAGCCGAGGCTAATCCTCTCTAGCCTAGCCGAAATCTACCTCCCTTGGTAGAAAAGTTGCCTTCTAGTATTGTTATAATGCCCAAAATACCCTAGCCCAAATCCCTTAGTCCTTAGTAGGTTGCAAGAACTTCTAAGGTTTTCGAGCTACCTGAGCGCATAACTTAGAGCTACACCTTGCTCTGGCGCGACTTTTATCTAGGATATTATTGGGCTTACCGAGGTAAATAACCTTATCCTCCTTTTGTAATTAGAAAATACATACTGTAGAAGTATAGGAATAAGTATGAATACTTAGAAGGATATTAAAGAATAGAATTGAATTGATATCACTGTAGAGGGGTTTAAAAGAAGAATGATAGGATCGCTTTCACAAGAGACTCGAGTAGCTCACCGGCAGGGAAGTGCTGCCCAACTTTCCGTAGATATAGAACCCTCTCGCTTAGAGCCAGACGCATACCTAGACGCTGATAGACGATTTGATCATATAGGTCGATTCTTCCGCGACATATTCAACTCGCGTGGATTTCACGGTATGTATGTGATTCTTCCTATCCTCTCGAGCATGATATTTTAAAGAATATGTATATAGTACCAGACGACGCAGTATTAACCGAATAATAATTACGAATGTCTTCTGACTTAAGCCCGACAATAACTACTGCAATGTCTTCCGACTTAAGCCCAATAATAAAGATCTTCAAGAGTTCAAAAGCACTTAAGAAACCTTTTTGAAAGAAGAGTAACACTTGGTTTTAAAGCTAAGAGTTATACTAGCTTTATGGGAAGTTAGGTATAACGGCCAAGAGTGATAAAAAGAATGTTTTATTGATTTAAGAAAATAAGAGACTTGACTTAATTATACTAATGTGAATTTTGTTAAAGTGTGAAACCTCATTCATGAGTAATGAGTATTTTGGTTTTCAAAAGGAAAGATGTTTTATCGATTTCTAAATCGGAATGAATCTCGAACAAACCACAAAGAAATACTTAATAAAGGGAAATGTTTTGACTAATAAAGTATTATTAAAACCAAGAGAAACTTCCATCCGTGATACAGTGAGCTAAGACGAGACAAAATGATATTACATTTCCTAGATCATGGTCTGTAATAAGATTGTTATGAACAATAATAACCTACTCACACATAAGGTATATGTTTTCTCAAATTGTTTTAAAGGATTAAAACTATGAACTACTAAACCTTTCAAAATGAAAACTCGAGTAATTGAAATTAGGCAAACTTGAACGCTGGGAAAAGAACGTTGTTACTTGATTTTACAAAGAGAAGTGTCTTGATTTACTTCAAAAGATAATTACTCTATTTTTATACTACGTATTGTGTGACTTTTGTGAAAGAAACGGATCTTTTAAAAGAGTAATACATTAGGTACTTCTGGCTAAAACCCAACTTGTTAACATAATGTAGAAAGTACCTCGTGTGAATAACTTGATTGTGTTGATTTGTGATAATCTTGTAATACTTTCTTGTTGACTTAATAAGTAAACATGTTAAGATGCTACGCGAGTTAGTATCTTGTGACGCTTGTGTAAAGGGGTTTTCCTTGTCAGGTTTAGGTTGTCTAACGATAAACCGTTATGTTAGTATTATATCACTCATGATTCCGGTTGCCGCCTCCACGCTGGTAGACTCAAAGTGTCCGTGACCTATGATTCGAGAATACCTTACGCGGTCTCAGGGCCTATGCGGAATCGGGAGTTCCGTGTTGCGCGCCCTTGTGGTCACGCGGTTCGCGGCTACGCGGACGGGCGAGTCCAGACGCCGCCGGGAGTAGCCACCGACGCGCGGGAATACCTCACGCGGGCCATCGAGTGGCTTACGCGAGCTACGGAAGTTCCAGGCTAGACGCGCACATTAGAGCATCGCGCAGTGGCCGCTTTGATCACGTGACGGTTCAGACAGATCTAATTATACATTGCGACTTGGTTGTACCGCGGTTTTAGTAGCCGGCTATGCCTTCGTGAGATTTACTCCCAGACGGTTTCGATGACACCGGTAGGGCCGGTGTTCATGTGTATTCCTCGGTTCTTTATATCATAGATCGCGCAGCCGGCGGGGTATTCCACCGCATGAACGATGTCCGGGGCGAGACCCATTGTTACATCTGAGTGACGACTTCTGAGGCGCGAGTCCCCGACTCGATACGATCGCTATTTATCAGGAATTGTAGTTTTGGTTATCATACATGTCTCCCGCTTTATATAGACTACTATGATTTCATTTACGTGATTTTCGTCACATACTGTACCCCAGATCGACCTCCTGGGCCGCTCACGCCGCAGTAAAGCGTACTCCTACCGTTGATCCCCGCTCTAGGATCACCGCTTCAGCATTGGGAAAGCCCGCTTCTCCGAGGCTTAGCATTTTGGTACGGTCCCGTCGTTGTAGATATTTGCATTCGTGGTACGGCAGGCCCGCCCCGCCATTGTTGTTTTAAAATCTTAGAGGTCCGTAGACTGTAAGGTCGGGATGTAATCGCTCATTTTGGGTAATTATATATATATGCCGAAAGGCAACTTTTCCTAAACCGTGTCTTATTTATACCGTTTCATATCTCGTTGTTTTATATTCCGCTGATTTCTCCGATGTATGACTACTGGGCGCCCGTAAGGCACTACCACGCCCCTAACGGTCGTACGTAATCGTAATTACATGTAAGGATATATAAGAGGAGAATAGACCGTATTTACTGAGACTTGTGTAGTATTGCCGGAAGTAAAATTGTACACGCCCTGCTAGACGAAACCCCCTAGTTGGCTTCGTAGCCACCTCGATAGAGGAGATTTACGCGGGGGGGAGGTGCGCCAATTTTTGTAGAATATGTAACCGTGTGTTTAGAAGTTAATAGACGCCAGGCCTATATAGTGGAAGTACGAGCAGTGTATTCTACTCAAGAGTGGAAAAGGCTAGCGTGGTTACAAAGATCGCGAGCGATCGCTAATCGTCGATAATTGTCGCGAGGTATGTGAACCTCTTCCTATCCTTTCTAGCATGATGTTTTGTAAACTATGTAGTACGCAGACGCATACGTGCTAAAATGAATTTGGTTGGTTTAAAACATGTGTTATAATAGCTTTATGGGAAGTTAGTTATAACGACTCCAATGAGGTAAAAGAATGGTTTATCGATCATAGGTTAAGAGACTTGATCTTGAAAGATAAGAGACTTAACTTAATTGACTTGATATATAACATTTTGTTAAAATGTTGTAAAACCTCATTCGCGAGTAATGAGTACTTGATTTTAAAAGAATAATGTTTTACCGATTTGAAACGAGAATAAGTGTTTAACAAACCAACGCAAATAAGTTAATAAAGGAAAATGTATCGCAAATAACTAATTGTTATTAAAACCAGAGAAACCTCCATCCAGATAAGCTTAAGATAAGACAAAATTGTATTACATTTCCTAGATCACGGTCACAGAATAAGATTGTTATAAACAAGAATAAACTACCACACGTAAGACTTATGTTACTCAATTGTTTTAAAAGAGATTAAGACTATGAGTTATGAAACCTTTCTAAAATAAGAGACTCGAGCATTTGAAATTAGGCAAACTCAACGCTTGGAAAATAATGTTGTTACTTGATTTTAAAAAGAAAGTGTTCTGCTTACTTAAAACGCGAGTCACTGCTTTTAATACTACTTGTATCGTGACCTTTATAAAAGAATTGGATCTTTTAAAGAATTTAACGCACGTAATACTTTGGGGGTTAGAACCCGCCTTCGTGATAAAACTAAGTACTTCAAGTCGTGTAACTTGCCTATGTTTGCGTGTGATAGTCTTGTTGTGCAAGCATCAGATTTATACCACCGCCTCTCGGCGGAGGCTGATCCGTTATGTATGATTCTTTATCGAGTCCCACGGGACGGGCCGAGACACGATTCCACCGATTCTTTATCGAGTCCCACGGACGGGCCGAGACACGATTCCACCGATTCTTTATCGAGTCCCATGGACGGGCCGAGACACGATTCCACCTAATTCTTTATCGAGTCCTACGGACGGGCCGAGACACGATTCCACCGGTTCTTTATCGAGTCTCATGGACGGGCCGAGACACGATTCCACACGATTTATACCTAGATCGCCGCAGCGATAAGGAGTTCCACTGCACGAGGATGACTTCGAGGCGTGAGTCCTCGACTGATACGATCGCTTTATATTCGCGAATCGTAGTTTTGTTATCATACATGTCTCTGCTTTTAGATAGATCGTTATGATTTCATTTACGATTTTCTGGCCACATACTGGGTACCAGATCGACCTCCTGGGCCGCTCACGCCGCAGTAGAGGTACATCTGCCAGGATCCTCGCCATAGGATCACGCTCAACAGGTTGGAAGCCCTGCTTTCGAGGCTTATCTTTTGCATGCTACCCGAGTCCAGAGGTTCTGTACATTCGTGGTATGGCGGCCCCGTCCGCCATAGTTGTTGTCACTTCTAGAGGTCCGTAGTAATGTTGTGGCGTAGTTTGTAAAAAGGATAACTGTTCGGGTTTTTATGTATATATACAGAAGACAATTGTTTTGGTTGGCCTGTTTATTTATCATGTCTCTTGTTTCATGTTTATGTTTTGTTCCGCTGATTTTCTCTGATGTTGTATCACTAGGGTGCCTGGGGTAAGGCACTACCACTGCCCGGTTCGGTCGCGATGACGTAAATATCCTTAAAAGTGGAGTTTTCGTATTAGTCGCAAGGTGAAAACCTAGTCACTTTCCTAGGTTTGGATCGGGAACTTAAGGAAAGTTGTTCAGGATCTTCTAAGGGCTTCAAGTGGCGGATTGGAGTGTCAAGGAGAGGCTCTAAGTTGCTATGGAGCGACTTCGGATCTTGAAGTGGATTAAGGCTCGTTAAGGTAACAATCTTGTTCTCTTAAGTGTTATAAGATTACATATTGTTGTAGCCTTACAATTTAACTAGCATGAAGTATATGTATAGAAGATTGATAAGTGGTATGGCTAGTGGAAGCCTAAAACCCGATTTGACATGGCTAGCTATTTGAAATTTAAATACAATTTGGTCGATAAGGTAATCGCCGTGACGTTACCTACTTTAAGATTGTAGTAGTTATATATCGATTGCGGCTTGATAACATATTATACTAAACAACTTGGATTTAAAAGGAATTGGAAAAGACTAAGTATTGTTGTCCCTCAAATTGCCGAATTGACATTGTATTTTGGACTAGTTTGATATCAATTGTGGGGCAGAATTTTACACGTCTTGTAGGCGTGTAATCCCCTATTGTTAACTACATTGTTGAGCCTTAAATGTGGCGGGTTTGGTTATTGAATTCGGGCCTTGAAAAAGGTGGAAAAGTATGTAGAAACAAAGGAAGTGATGTCCAATTTTTCGTAGAATTTAGTGAATTTGCACTTAGAATATTCTACGTTTGAAGTAAGAAGTATATAGACGTATTATGGTCATTATAGGTTGACATACTACGTGCGCCATATTGGACTTAGTGCGGATCGAACCAAGAGGTATGTGCAACTTTCTTATCTCTCGAGCATGAATAGTTGTAAATATATAGTACTATAGACGCATTTAGATTTTGACAATCTAATCCATTTGATATCCTTGGCTTATTTTAAGAATGTCCAAGTTGGTTGAGTTAGGGACTTAACTCACTTGTTTAAAGATATTAAGGATATCTTAGTTACTAAAGTTAAGAGACTTAAAGTATTTTGAAAGTATATGATACTTGTTTTGTTTGGAAAGTTATAAAGAAGAATGCAAGTATCTAAGGTATAAAGCTAGTATAACGGCTTTATGGGAAGTTGGTTATAATAGCTTTATGGAAAGTTAAAAAGAGTGGTTTACTCTAAGTAATGTAAGTATTATAAATGACTTGAAATAATGAAAGGTAAATTGATTTTAAGGCATCAATTGCTTAAGGTTTTAAAAGAAAGAAGTCACTTGATTTAGAAGCCTATAAATGTATTTCTAAAAGGTATTGTGACTTGTCTTGAAAAGTAGATATGACTTGATACTACGGTTATTAGTATCTTGGAAGTTTTATATGAAAAAGAGTCATTTTTAAAAGAATAGAAGTACGTAGTACTTTGGGTTAAATTCCCGGATCTTATAATGACATGTTAGTGCCTTAAGTAAACTAAAATGAGAGTGTATATGAATAAGGTTAATAAGAAGTTAGGGGATTTCTTAACTTGCTTATATTATGATGTTCAGAGCGCTTATGTTATGTATGATGTCAAGTTGCTTATGTTATGTATGATAGCCGGTTGTGCTAGTTTATGTTATTCTTACGGGGAAAAGCCCCGGGTTACTACTAATTCCGTGGATTTGCTACCCATGATGCGAGTTGTTACACCCCGTAAGTCCAGGACATGTATAAGAGATTGTACGTAAGGAATCAAGGCTTGAAAATTGGTACGAAAGGAAGAATTATTTTTTCGACGGAAAATCTTCCGAACGCCTAAAGGAAAATGTTCGCTTATGAGAATTGGATTCTAAATGCATTATTTGAAGAGTATGGAACTTATTAACATTATGGAAATTTATTTTACTGATTTGGTCGCTGGGCCCACCCGAGGAATTTTATGTTTTGTGGGCCACGAGGGTTACTAATTTTACGGACTAATGGAAGAGAGACACGTGGCACCCCCCACAATGGTCTTGGACGAAATTAATGTTAGGTAAAATGGTCATCGACCATCAAGGAAGATAAGTCTTCAAAGCTCGAGTTTATCGACTAGTCAACTTGTCCACTCGCCAATTAATTAATCGCTTCTTCATCCTAGCCACACATTTGTGATTATCTCGACCTCCATCAGGTTATATATACACTACACTAGTGCAAGACTAGTCTTCAACACTTAGAAAATTTCACAACAATTGTTGTCCACATTTGAGCTCTCGGCTTTGGCTATATTTCAACACAAAAATTTTGTAGTTTTGATCCATTATTCACAAGACTTTAACCCAAGGCCCCTAAGGGTATTTTAAGGATATCTCAATAGAAAGATTTCGGAAAAACGGCGTTTTCACGTTAGTCGCAAGGCGAAAACCTAAGGCATTTTCATAGGTTTTGATTGGAAATGGAAGAGAAGTTGTTTGTGAACTTCTAAAGGCTTCAAATAGCGGATTGGAGCGTAAAGGAAAGGAGCTAAGAAATTCTAAGGAGCGACTTTGAATTTTGGATTTATAAGGGCTTGTAAAGGTAACAATTCTTGTCGTTTTAGCAATTAAAGATTACTTATTGTTGTAGCTATGGATATTAGCAAGCATGAAGTATATAGTATGAAGTATGATAAGTGTATTGGCTATCGAACCCTAATCCAAAACTAGCATGTTTAGCCTCGAGATTACAATTCAATTTGATTATTGATAAGTCGTACATGTTATATAAAGAAGAAATTGTAGTTGCTGAAGTTGTTCATGACTATATAACATGTTAGACCTAAGAACTTGGATTGAAAAAAAGAATTGGAAAGGACTTGTGTCATTGCATGTAGTAGCGAGAATGGCATCGGTTATCGATCTACTTAGTATGAATCATGGGCGGAATTTTACACGATTGTAAGGCGGTAATCCTCTTTGGTCGGTTGTTGTATCGAGCCTTAAACGTGGCGTGTTTGGTTATTGAATTCGCCTTGAAAAAGGTGGCAAAGTATGTAGAAACAAAGGAGGCGCCCGATTTTCCGTAGATTAAGAGAGCGAATACTTAGTATTATTCTACGTCAGTTAGAGGTTAATGGACGATATGACCATTATAGTCAAGTACTACGAGTAGCGATTCTACTCAAGGGGTGGAAAAGCTAGCAAGGATAAAGTACTGGGAGCATTTTGCAACTTGTCGCTAGTCGTCATGGCGATGTGAACCTCTCCTTTCTTTGGCAGATCTCACGTATGAAATAGCCACGTGATAGTATTTCATGATTCTTTCTACTCTTAGGAGTTAATGTGTCCAAGTTGTTGATTCTAAGTTAGAAATATGTTCAAAATTATCCTAAGTCCTTACCAAGTCTTATGAGATGCTGGTAAGAATGGTTGAAGTTATGAGATTTGATTTAAAGCTTTGTGCCTTGTTTTATTCAAGTAAGTAAGTTGGATTTATATGTGAAAAGGAGGTTGATTTTAAAAGTGGAAGTTATATGATTTTAAAGAGAAGCTACTTGGTTTTGGAAGTGTATGAAACTTTATTTTTCAAGATTATGGAACTTGATTTCTAAAGTGTAGATGACATGATTTTACGAGTATAAGTAAACGGACTTTAAAGAATGTATGTTATGAAGTTTTAAGACTATGAACTTTGATTTTCTTTAAAGGATTATGAAACTTTATTTTTCAAGTATGGACTTGATTTCAAGTATGTTTACATGATTTTAAAGAGTGTATGCTACGAGGTGTTATGACTATAAGCCTTGATTTTACGAGTGGAAATGACTAAACTTTAAAAGTATGGCTTTAATTTATTTCAAAAGTTAAGAAGATGGTTTCCAAAAGAGTGTGACTTGAGCTTTAAAAGAAAGGAGTTCTATGATTCTTTTAAGTATGAATGCACGTAGTATTTTGGGTCTAGTTTCCTAATGTTGTAAGAATAAAAGTGCCTTAAGTTCTCAAAATGGAAGGTTGTCATAATAGCTTTACGGGAAGTTGTTATAACGACTTAAGAAGTTAAGTAAAATACGGCTTAAAATGTTATGTATGAACATCACACCGAGCCTACAAATAGGCCTGATTATGTTATGAATACACCGAGCCTACAAATAGGCCAGATTATGTTACGAGATACACCGAGCCTACACATAGGTCTGATTACACCATATTACCCCGAGCCTACACACAATGTGCCGGTTACGCCATCTTACACCGAGCCCACAGCGGCCGGATTATGCTACATGATTCCACAAGACACCGAGCCCCACAGCGGGCTTGGATTATGTCACATGACTCATCAAGACACCGTGTCCCGCAAATGGGCTGGACACGCTATCACGCATGGATAATCAAAGTAAGCTCCCAAATAAGAAGTCCTCGATAAAGTGGACGGATTATGTTATCTAAGATATGTGTTATGTGGAAAACTTGATTAAATCCTTAAAGTAAGTACGTAAGAATATGATGTTAATTTCATTGAAAGAAGGAAAAGAACTGCTAATATACGATTGATTTCGTGAGTTAAAATGGCACTGTAGGATCCGGTATTTCATTTTATACTTGCCCCCGTCATTTCTTTTATACGCTATGATTTGGTTATCACCTTGTTTCTGCTCCATACTTGCACTGTTGTAATCGACTTTCTGGGCCGCGTCATGCCCGCAGTGTTAGGTACACAAAGTTGGTGATCTGCTCGCTTTTTGGCAAGCTCTATTCACTCCGGAAGCTTATATTTTGGGTACGGTTTCCCTGATATTGTAGATTATGTACATTCAGGGGTATGGCGGGGCCCTGTCCCGCCACAATTATAATTCTTAGAGGTCTGTAGTCACATGTTGTGGGTCAGTTTGTAAAAAAAAAGGGATGTATTTGCGGTTGTTTATGTATATGTGTCCAGGTAGGTAACCTTATCGGCTAACCTGTTGTTTAAATTCTCGTTGTTTTATTTTATAAGTTTCATATATGTTCTACGATTATCTCTCGATGAATACCGTAGTGGTTCCTGTAGGGCACCGCCGCCCGGGTCGCCATGACAAAAGTGGTATCGAGCGCTTAGTCTCTGAAAGTGTCTATGCATCGTGTCTAGTAGAGTCTTGATTATCGATGTTGCGCACCACATCTATAATCGTGAGGTCACAGGACATTTAGGATTGGTTTCCATTCTTCTCTCTCGAGATCGCAAGAGAAATGCTTTAGTAGGTTGAATCCCTTCCGACCTATTATTATGTATATGAATCGCCTATGCTCAACTGGCGGGCCCAGTGGTGGCGGCAAGGCACGCATGAGTCGCCAGCAAAGTGCGCAGATGGTTACTAGGACTCAGCCCGCACTATGCCCGAGGTCATGGTCCAGACGGCCAGAGGAGCGCAGAGCACCAGCCTCCAGGGTTCCGACACCGAGCCTCCACACTCACCAAAGGCTGAGTATAGAGATTATGGAGAGTGATCGTTATTGACTAGCATAGTGGTGGCAGCGCCGCTGTGAGCGTAGCTAACCCAGAGCCGATGGGCTTGATGATTCAGATTTTTGGGTCAGAGTCCACCAGTTCTATGATTCGAGATCCGGCGAGGATCCTCGTGAGTTTATTCGCAGATACAATGGACTATGCAGTGCTTAGGTCTCTGAGACCGAGCCAAGAGTACTAGCTTCTTATCGGTTACGCGATATCGTTGAACTGGTTTGAGTCACGGAACCGCCTAGCGCGGGTGCTCCTCCACTGCTTGGAACGAGTTCACAGAGGCCTTTCTGATCACTTTTTGCCTCCCGAGATGAGGAGAGCCCGTGTTGATAGGTTCTTGTCATCGAGGCGTAACGAGGACCATCGAGAGTACAACCCGAGTTTGACTCGCCGATGTGTACGCGCACACTATCAGGCTAACATGGCCGAGCAGAGTTCATCGCCATGTTATCTGCCAGACCGCTATATGATCACTACTTGCTCGGGTGGCCCTTCACCTGTATGGATATTGCCAGATGCGCATATGCACAGGGATCGAGGATGGAGAGAGGACCGCCAGACAAGGCCAGCCCAAGAGGCTGTGACGGCAGGGTTCAGGTGATTTTCGAGGCGAGAGCCTCAAGAAGAGTTAGGTCTACATTTCAGCCAGATGCAGTGCCCTTCCCGCCGCGTGAGAGGTTGAGCAGCCGGTAATTCAGAGCTGGTCGAGCTCCAGAGGTTCTGATTCGCACGCGCACATGGGTTCTAGGCACGGACCACTCTTCCCCGCCACAGCGGCCGTGATCACCACGGGAATGCCGCCGCGCCATCGCGCCTGCTTTACCCGTGGGCCGCCGAGCCATATGTCGAGGGATTGTCCTAGTAGGAGAGTTAAGGTGGGATAGCATACCATCGGATCGGGCGGGTTCTTCGCCTTCAATAGCCAGCAGATGTTCATACACGGCAGCCGCGCAGGTCGTGGTGGAAGTTCCCGCTTTAGCCGCCCTTGAACCACCTATACGATTTCGTATATCTTCGACCCTTTAGAGATTTGTACGCATGATAAGGTTGTTGTATGTTTAAGTATCAAGAACTGATAATATTGAGATTATGTATGATGCTAGAAGTAAGTCGAAGTATTTAAAAGATAACCCTTTAAAGCCATGAACGCGAGTAGATAGCGACGCGCACACTTTGGATTTGTTTCCTCGCTTGGTTTGTGATGGATAAATATGCAAGTGTGGTGTATTAGGACCATATGTGGCATAATTAGGTTTTACTATGCGCTTTACGAGACTATGCCAAGAAATGATAGATTGAGTCCAAAGAACATTCGGGGGACGAATGTTTCGGGGGAAGAATGTTACACCCCGTAAGTCCGTGACATGTATAAGAGATTGTACGTAAGGAATCAAGGCTTGAAAATTGGTACGAAAAGGAAGAATTGTTTTTCCACGGAAAATCTTCCAACGCTTCTGAAAGGAAAATGTTCGCTGATGAGAATTGGATTCTAAATGCATTATTCAAGAGTATGGAACTTATTAACATTATGGAAATTTATTTTTACTGATTTGATCACGCTGGGCTCACCCGAGGAATTTTACGCCATGGGGCCACGAGGGTTACTGAATTTTATGGACGAACGGAGGGCAACACGTGGCACCCCCACAATGGTCTTGGACGAAATTAATGCTAGGGTAAAATGGTCATTGACCATCAAGGAAGATAAGTCTTCAAAGATTGAGTTTATTGACTAGTCAACTTGTCCACTTGGCCAATTAATTAATTGCTCTTCATCATAGCCACACATTTGTGATTATCTTAACCCTCCATTGTGTTATATATACACTACACTAGTGCAAGACTAGTCTTCAACACTTAGAAAATTTCACAACAATTGTTGTCCACATTTGAGCTCTCGGCTTTGGCTATATTTCAACACAAAATTTTTGTAGTTTTGATCCATTATTCACAAGACTTTAACCCAAGGTCCCTAAGGGTATTTTCAAGATATCTCAATAGAAAGATTTCGGAAAAACGGCGTTTTCACGTTAGTCGCAAGGCGAAAACCTAAGGCATTTTCATAGGTTTTGATTGGAAATGGAAGAGAAGTTGGTTGTGAACTTCTAAATGCTTCAAATAGCGGATTGGAGTGTAAAGGAAAGGAGCTAAGAAATTCTAAGGAGCGACTTTGAATTTTGGATTTATAAGGGCTTGTAAAGGTAACAATTCTTTTCGTTTTAGCAATTAAAGATTACTTATTGTTGTAGCTATGGATATTAGCAAGCATGAAGTATATAGTATGAAGTATGATAAGTGTATTGGCTATCGAACCCTAATCCAAAACTAGCATGTTTAGCCTCGAGATTACAATTCAATTTGATTATTGTATAAGTCACACATGTTATATAAAGAAGAAATTGTAGTTGTTGAAGTTGTCTATGACTATATAACATGTTAGACCTAAGAACTTGATTGAAAAAAGAATTGGAAAGGACTTGTGTTGTTGTATGTAGAGCGAGAATGGCATCGGTTATCGATCTACTTTGTTATACCTCGTATTTCCGTAGTATGTATGTGAGGACGACGTGACAAATGTTTAAACCCTAATTAGGTTAAGGTGAAATTGTGAATTTCCAACTAAAAAGATTCAACCTTTGAAGGAAATTCTACGCTTTAATATTTTAACCAATTACGGATTTTTCCGAGAGATGAAATATTTCGACTAATGGTGGCGACATACGTGTCACCCTAGGTGGGCTAGGTTGGCAAATTCATTGACAAGTGGCCAAGACAAGTGGCCAAGACAAGTGGCCAAGTCTTGCAAGATATTTTGTGGACAAAGTTGGCTCATGGACCCCCACACACTTGTCCCCAATCCCAACCACACACTTGCCTTCATCCTAGCCTGGTTGTCCTATATGCACCCTTAGTTGATGAAATCTTCCACACTTAGATAATTCAAGCCTTGAAAAATATTTTCCTCTCTCCTCCTTCACTTGTGGTTCTCGCGAACACACCTCCCCTAACCAAACTTTGTCCAATAATTCCTAAACTCTAAGTGTTCTTCCCTAGTATTAGGAAGACTTTAACCAAAAGTTAGAAAAGATTTCACTCTCCCTAGCCACAAAAGCCACCCTGGCCGAGAGCTCTAGGAACAAGAACCTTAGTGTTCTTCACTTGTTTGAGTTCATTCTCAAGAGATGATGGTTAGGAGCTTCTAGGTGATTTGTGGTGGTTTGTATACAAAGATCGAGCTAAGACTTGCTTGGAACGACATTGTTCTTGGATAGATTTTGGGCTATTCGAGGTAGTGAATCTTAAACCTCTTTGTGATTTGGTCATTATACATATATTATAAGTATATTATGAATATATAATATATGGAGTAAGGTTTAAGAGTCGATCTTGTTAACTTGTTAAAAGAAAGGATTGGCCGTTAGCCATTAAATGGTAAAACGCATCCAACGATCCAACGATCTTACTTGTAAGTTAAGTATTTAACAGTAACTATAACTTATATTAAGAATGGAAATATAAGTTGATGACTAATGAGTAATTTGATAAGTAAAATGAACAAAGTTGGCTAAGGACCCCAACTTAAGGATCAGATTTACATTTCGTTAAGGGGAAGATTTTAAATCGCGCCGTCATGGGCGTGATCCCCTTTTAATTATTATCACATGAAGGCGTGATAGTAAACCGCTACCGTCAGCGTAATCCCCTTCTTTTACTTATTGTTATTATGAAGACGTGATAGTAAACCGCGCTACCGCTTGGGGCGTAATCCTCTTTATGCTGCTTAATTATTACGCCTTATATATGGTATATATATACTACTACATTGCCTTGGAAAAGATGGAAAAGTGAGTAGAGGCAGGGGAAGTGCTGCCCAATTTTCCATAGAATAAAGAGATCCTACTTAGACGAATTCTACGTCAACTAGAAGCTAATAGTCGTATCTTGAATATTATAGGTTGACCACTCTACGCGCGGCATATCCGACTTGGCAAGTGGATTTAGCCGAGGAGGTATGTGATTCTTCCTATCCTCTTAAGCATGATATTTGTAATATATATATAGTACGGTAGACGTACATATGTTGACTAAACTTGGTTTTACTTTAATGTCCTTTGACTTGAGTTTTAAAATAATAAGAACCTTGAAATATTTCGAAAAGAGTTATTGGTTTTTAAAAGGCTTAAGTGTTATACTAGCTTTATGGGAAGTTAGGTATAACGACTTAAGAAAGATAAAAAGGGACGGTTTACTTATTTGTTTATGTTATACCCCGTATTTCCAGAGTATGTACGTAAGGACGTACGTACGGAAGTTTTAGCCTTAAAGTAGGCAAGGGTCGAAATTTTGTTCACAACTACCGAATAGAATCGTTGACTAAACGCTTTACAAAGTCATGGCGGGAAAAACGCGCTATGTCATTTATAATTTTATGGATTTTTCCAAGAGACGAAATATTTTCGACTAACGGAGGGTGACACTTGTCACCCTCGTCGGCGCGTTAGTTGTCACGACTGCCCGGATCGTGGATCGTGCCTTACCCGCACCCAAGTAGTCGACATCGAGAAAATCAGCGAACATAAAACAATAACACGGGCCAATGTAATAAGACAAAGGAAATAAGAAGACAGACTAACCAAAACGGCTACCTTCAAAGATATATAAATAAATTTGAAAGCTACATCCCATTACAACCCCGCCACAACAAGATTAATGCACTTACGAATGATATGACAACAACGACGATTGACAGGCTCGCCATACCCTCGAATGTAAGCACTTACAACAGGGGACTATACCAAGATAAGCCTCCGAGAAACGGAGCTTTCCCAAACGCCGAATCAGGACCCTAAGAGCGAGGATCAATGATCGGTGTACTTTACCGCAGACGAACGCAGCTCAAGCGAGGTCGCATAACAAAAATTTGTATGTGAAATCAAAATAAATAATCGAAATGAAATCATAGTAGTCTATATAAAGCAGAAACATGTATGATAACCAAACTACAGCTTCACAATAAATAAGCAATATGTCAAGTCGTGGACTCACGCCTCAAAGTCATCACAATAGAACCGTGACGGTAAGTACGGCGCATAGACGACTACTAAGACCCACGCACCATAAATGCCATAAATCAGATCACGAGGTCTTTCTAGACCGCACCACATGATCGGCCGCCACTCGCCCGCAGATCACCGCGCTACTATCCTCGAACTTACCGCAGCCTCCGCATAGGTCACACATACGCACGCATGAGGTATTCTCAATCACGGTCCTGCATCACCGAGGCATACCCCGTGACGGAGGCACTTAACCCGTGATCCGCCTCGACTTCCGCACTCGCATTGTCCTCAAAGACCGTGATAGTCCTCAAAGACCGCATGTGGCATCCCCGTGACGGCTAAACACCTAATGATCAACTCGAGCATACCGCCGCCCGCATAGTCTCATAGACCGTGATAGCCGATAGACCCGCATCGCGTGGCAAGCCCTCGATATAATAAGTCGGGGTATGTGATACAATAACAAGATAACGCTTAACGTTAACAACGTAAGCACAACAAGAATGACCCCCTTACATAACAATCACAAGATACTAACACACGTAGCATCCTAACATGCTTACTTATCAAATCAACAAGAAAGTATTACAAGGTTATCACAAACCAACACAATCAAGTTATTCACACAAGGTACTTTATGCTAACAAGTTCGGGTATCTATCCCCAAAGTACTTCATACATTAACTCTTTAAAAGATCCGTTTCTTTCACAGAAGTCACACAATACCCGTAGTATAAAATAGAGTGACTGTCTTTTTAAGTAAACCAAAACACTTCCCTTTTTTAAAGTCAAGTTACCACATTAAAACCAATGATAAAACCCTTTTTCATAAAGTCGTTATAACTTACTTCCCATAAAGTTGTTATAACACTTTATGTTTTAAACCAATTTAAGACAAAACAACGCCTTTCTTTTCCCTAAAGTTCCAGTTTGCCTAATTTCAATTACTCAAGTCTCTTTTTAGAAAAGTTTCATAGTTCAATGTCTTAATCTCTTTTAAAACAATTGCGTAACATGTGCCATATGTGTGAGCAGCTTATTCTTGTTTATAACCATTTATTAAAGCAAATGATCTAGAAAATGTAATATCATTTTGTCTCATCTTAGCTTCACGCAGATTGAGGTTTCACCGGTTTTAATAATACTTCATTATTCATTACATTTTTCTTTATTAACGCCAGTTGGTTTGTCGATACTCATTCGATTTTCCAAATCAAGAAACGTTATTCCTTTTAAAACTAAGTACTCATTACTCACTAACGAGGCTTCACACAAAATTCATATTAATTCAATTCGCTTAAGTCTCTTATCTTTTAAGATCAAGTCTCTTAACTTCTAAAATCAATAAATCATTCATTTTATCTCTTAAGCCATTATACCTAACTTCTCATAAAGCTAGTATAACTCTTAAGTTTTAAAACCAAGTATTACTCTCCTTTCAAAAACAGCTTCTAAGTCTCAAATACTTTAAGATTCTTATTATTCTGGCTTAAGTCAAAAGACATTGTCGCATAACCACGCTCAATTAGCACGCAGACGCTCACGCACTACTATATATATATATTCTTTTAAAATATCATGCTCAAGAGGATAGGAAGAATCACATACCTCGCGACGATTATCGACTATAAGCAAATCGCCCACTGGCTATAACCCGCTTAGCCTGTCCACCTTTTAAGTAGCACACGCTACTACTCACGTAACATTCAACCTATAAAGGTTATACAAGTCTATCAAAGTCTAGACTACTCAGAGAATAAATCTAGATACAAGATTCTACGGAAATTTGGGCAAATTTCTTCCTACCCACAAACTACACAAGTCTACTATAATACACCCATGTAAGTACACCCAATTCTCTTCTTTAAATTCAGCTTAAGTCCAAAGACATTGCACGCAAAACTATGATCAGCTCTATATATAGTATACTACAACTATATATTCCTACAACATGTAATTTCCAATTACAATAGGGACAAGATATTTAATTCGATAAGCCCAAAATTATCCAAGTTTAACGTCGCTCCCGAGCACCGCTTAGCTCCAACTCCGTGCGCCCAACCCGCCCAAACCACCCTTAGAAGTTCTAACCAACTTCTACTTAATACTCCAACCAACTATGGAGATTTTCCTGTGGTTTCTGGCTTGAGACAAAAGGACATACCAGAGTATTTCCTGCCCACGATAGAGGTATCTTTGGAATACTACAAGTGTATACGGCTAAGGTATTTTGGGTATAGTAACAATACTATGGAGAGTATTTCTACCAAGAGGGGGTATATATACGAGACAACACCACAAAGGTGTATACCTCTACCAACCCCACTCAGGAGGGGTACTCGCCATGGGGAGGGTTCTCGGCCAAGGGGCCTCACCAAGGGGGGGAGGGACGAGAACACTACAAGAGAGGGGGGGGGAGGATTTTAGACTTAGGAAATTATTTGGATGAATAAGTCTTCAAAAGGGGGGGGGGCGTATTTATAGGTCAAGCCAAGGCCAACCAACGGCCAAGATCTAGCCAAGTGCTATGCAGTGTAGGGCCAAGATATGCCCAAGTGCCCCTCAGTCCCTACTCCTTAAAACCTCACAAAATATCTCACCAACTATGCCACCCTTTCGCCACTTTACCGCTTCACACTTCCACCAATGAGAGGTGCCGTGTCGCCTCTCGCTGGTCCAAAATGCTGCCTTCTAAAAATCCGCAAAAATTAAAATGACATAGCCTAATTTTCCTTCGCAAGTTATGTAAAACGCTTCGCCAAAAACGACTTAACCGGTGTTGTGTACAAAAAAATCGCCAAGCCTACTTTAAAGTCCAAACCTTTCACGCACGCCCCACGCATATACCGAAATACGGGTATAACACTAGTCAGTCAATGGGTCACCGCTTTTGGCCATGTTTTGTGCCTTATTTTGTGCCATGTTTGGTGCCTTGTTTTGTTCCTTGTTTTGTGGAGTAGGTTACTGCACTTGGCTTGATTCGCCTCCACTTGCCCCACACGGCTTCGATCTCGCCCATTGGTTTCTATAAATACCCCCTTTGTGAAGACTTCTTCATCCAAACTTCTAAGTCTTGAAAGCTCTCTTCCTCCCTTAGTGTAGTGTCTCGCCCAAGAGTCCCCTCCCCTTTGAGAAGTGCCCTTGGCCGAAACCCTTCCCCTTCCGTGGCCTTTGGCCGACAAGCACTCCCTCTCGAGTGTTGTTCTCGTGAAACACCCCCTTGGTAGAAAATACTCTCCAAGTATTGTTACTATACCCAAAATACCTTAGCCTTATACCTTGTAGTATTCCAAAAGTTACCTCTATACGTAGAGTCTTAAATACTACCTTATGTCCTTTTTGTCTCAAACCGAAACCCTAAGGAAAATCTTCATAGCTTGGTCAAGTGCTAAGTGTGGTTGTTTAGAAACTTCTAAGGGTTGTTTGAGCGGTGAGCGCCTGCAGTAGAGCTAAACGCTTCTCGTGATCGACATTTAAACTTGATAATTATGGGCTTATCGAGGTAAATATCTTGTCCCTATTGTAATTGGAAATTACATCGTAGTAATATGGAAATGAATATAAGATTCAAAAGAATAATTGAATCAGAATGTAAGGATATTACGTAAAAGACTTGAATCAAATCACATCGTAAAGAATAATCTACAGCAGTAGTTCAGACATCGATAGACTTGTATAACCTTTATAGGTTAAATGTTCTCGCAAGTAGTACGCACTACTTGAAAAGTGGACAAGGCTAGCCGTTATAGTGGAGCGCTTTTGCTAATAGTCGATAATCGCCGCGAGGTACGTGATTCTTCCTATACTCGAGCATGATATTTTAAAATATATATAGTACGTAGACGACGGTGTTAATCGAATAATAATTACGCAATGTCTTTGACTTAAGCCCGACAATAATTACGGCAATGTCTTTTGACTTAAGCCCTAATAATAAGCATCTTGAAGTAATTCAAAAGAGTTAAGAAATCTGTTTGAAAGAAGAGTAACGCTTGTTTTAAAAGCTAAGAGTTATACTAGCTTTACGGGAAGTTAGGTATAACTACCAAGAGTGATAAAAGAATGGTTTATTAATTTTAGAAGTTAAGAGACTTGATCTTAAAAGATAAGAGACTTGACTTAATTAAATTAATATGAATTTTGTGTGAAACCTCATTCGTGAGAAATGAGTACTTGGTTTTTTTAAAAGCAATAATGTTTTACTCGATTTCTAAATCGTAATAAGTATCGAACAAACCACAAGAAGGCTTAATAAAGGGAAATGTTTTGACTAAAAAGTATTATTAAAACTAAGAGAAACTTCCATCCGCATAAGCTAAGACGAGACAAAATGATATTACATTTCCTAGATCACGGTCTGAATAAGATTGTTATGAACAAGAATAACCTACTCACATATAAGGTATATGTTTCTCAAATTGTTTTAAAGGAGAATTACATCATTAAGTGATTAAAACTACGAACTACTAAACCTTTCAAAAATGAGAAACTTGAACATTTGAAATTAGTAACTTGAACCTTTGGAAAATAATGTTGTTACTTGATTTTACAAAGGGAAGTGTTTTGGTTTACTTAAAAGATAGTCACTCTATTTTTATACTACTGTATCAGGTGACTTTGTGATAGTAACGATCTTTTAAAGAGTTAATGTATGAAGTACTTTGGGGATAAAACCCGAACTTGTTTAACATAAAGTAGAAAGTATCTCGTGTGAATAACTTGATTGTGTTGGTTTGTGATAGCCTTGTAATACTTTCTCGGTTGGTTGATAAGTAAACATGTTAGGACGCTACGTGTTAGTATCTCGCGATGTTTGGTAAAGGGGTTTTCCTCGATCGCGCTTTTATGTTATTTAACTATCACCGCATGTTGGTATTGTACCACTCACATCGACACGATCCCGAGGTTGTCGCCTCCACGCGGGTAATACTCGTGCACAGGTGACTATGATTCGAGGATACCTCACGCGGTCCCGGACCTACGCGAGCTACGAGAAGTTCCGGTGTTAGCGCGCGCCTATATGGTCACGCGTCTATGTGGCTACGCGATCGCGAGTCCAGCGGACGTCGGGAGAAGCACCGACGCGGAATACCTCACGCGCCATCGAGTGGCCTACGCGAGTCATGGAAGTTCTGTGGCTAGACGCGCACATTAGATATCGCGCGAGTGGCCGCTTTGATCATGTGACGGCCTAGACAGATCTCATGATACGCTTTATGACCTTGTTTGTACTGTGGTTTTAGTAGCCGGCCATGCCTTCAGATTTACTCCCAGACGGTTTTATGACGACACAAAGGGACTCGTGTTCATGTGTATTCCTTGGTGCTTTATATCATAGATCGCCGGTGATAAGGTATTCCACGCATGATTGATGCCGCGGGCGAGACCCATAGTTATATTTGAGTGATGACTTTGGCGGCGAGTCCTCGATTTGACATGATCGCTATTTATCAGGAATCGTAGTTTGGTTATCATACATGTCTCCCGCTTTATATAGACTACTATGATTTCATTTACGATTTTCGCCACATACTTGGTACTTGTCAGATCGACTTCTTCGGGCCGCGCTCACGCCGCAGTCGAGGTACACCGCCGCTGATCCTAGCTCGTGGTCACATGGCTTGGGAAGCCCGCTTCCGAGGCTTATCAGCCGTATAGTCCCCGTCAGTAGGTGCTACATTCAGGTACGGCGGGGCCCCGCCATTGTTGTCAGCGCCACTCTTGAGGTCCAGTAATCGCAGGGCGTAGTTGTAAATGGGATGTAATCGTCGGATTTAAGTTTTCATATATACATGCCGAAAGGCAATTTTTCTCGATTATTATTTCATACTTCATGTTATTTCATGTTATTGTTTTATATTCCACGACACTGATGTCAGATCACCAGGTGCCCGGTAAGACACTACCACGCCCGGTTCGGTCGTGACAAAAGTGGTATCAGAGCGCTTAATCCTCTGGAAAGTGTCTACGCATCGTATCCAAGAGAGTCTTGATTATCGGTATGTTGCGCACCACACCAATAATCGTGAGGCTATAGGATATTTAGGATCGTTTCATTATTCTCACTCGAGATCGTGCTTAGAGTCGTGTTATAAGTCGGACCTCTAACGTATTTCTTTCCTTACCGCTATGCCTCCGCGTAAGGCAACCCGCCCAGAGGGCAAGGCACCAGGAGCCGCGAGCAGAGTATAGGGTTACGAGGCACAGTGCCCAATCATCACCTAGGGTGGTGCTTCATTCGGGAGTTCTCGACGCCGCCAAATTTCAAAGCAGAGTTTAGCACACGCAGCAGCCTCATCGCGCCATGATATATGAACCTTCGCCCACGACCGGGAACAGAGAGTAGATTGCAAAGAGGCGACTCGCATTAGCAAGGATGTAGCTACCAGAGAGTATGATGTATCGATTATCACTGGTCTCGACGACTATCTTGTAGAGGTAGTGCAAGAGAAATTCTTCGCTTAGTTTGAGCATGGCCCGTACGGCGCTTATGCCGTGCCAAGAAACGTAAAGATCAACTGTTAACCAAGGATGAGAAGAGGCCATAACAAAGAAGGTCCTTTGTAACTTTCGAGGCGAACCACCTCAGCAGATTGGTTATACGCCCGCCAGAGCAGAGTGGTTCTCCACAGGTTCGTGACGCTTGGGGCAAGCTCTGAGCTGGTCGAGCTTCCGCTCACGCTACACGAGGTTCCAGCCACCGATTCGCTTTTTCCCAGTTCATACGGCGCACGCCATCCCGGGAATATCGCTTTTGTTGGTACTTGTTTTGCCATGACAGCAGGCCATTTTTCGAGAAATTGTCCACCGTGAGGGCGCGATGTAGAGACTTAACCTTCGTGACCAAGGCTAGTTCACCTTCCTTAGCTATGCGCCCAATAAGGTGATCGATTAGAACGACAGAGTGGAGCAAAGAGATACAGTATATCCTTAACCTCTAGAGATTCAGATGTGTGATAGGACGAGTATCCCTGTGTTATGTCCAGATAGCATCAGGTTAGTTGTGATTAGAAATCATGGTTATTTAAAGGGTAAGATCGGATAAGGTAAGTGTAAGCCTTAGAGTTTTATACGTAGAGACCTTAGAGGCAAGACCATCTGGGTAAAAGAGTTATTTTATGTTTGACCTCATCTGAGTGCATAGTATAAACGGGATATATTTGCAGGATAAGTCCCCGAGTAGCGTGGAATGAAAGAGGTAGTTGAGCTAAGAAGACCGCCAGGTTTTCGTGAACGTGATCAGCGAGATTGTTCCGGACGGGAGCCAGTGTTTTGCGAAAGTGGGTCGGGCCGAGGATACGTTGCGGGTCAACCCGCAGATCGCTTTTGACGGGGTTCGCGGTGGTCCCGCCAGGTGGTAGGTCACGAGGGTGTTAGGCCCAAGTTTAGTTAACCATCGCATGAAGTTCGCGGACGCGCTCGACCGTTCGGGTCGATGAGGACAATCCTCTGTCTTTTAGTCGGACCGCGACTCGGCAGAGGGTTACGCGAGATGTTATATCCGAAAGTCGCGAGGTCGCACGAGGTGCCTACTTTCACCTTATGGCGCATGTGAAGCCCGTGTTATGGCTATTTCTTTTCCTCGAGTTTTACCAGCAGAGTAGAACTCCACAGTCTCCGGACGATTCATCCTCGCCGTTGTTTTGATTTCGTGGGTAGTAAAGGATTGTTGCCTCCCGCTGAGGAGTGTTTTTAGCTACCATTTCAGTATTCTGATGTTGCCTTATGACGCCTTGTATGGGCGGAATTGTGTTGCCGGCCGATTGGTTCGATGTTGGCAAAGTGATAGTTGGTTCATATTTATTTCGGCAGACGTGGATAGCGGCCTATCCAGAGAGGTTATCAAGCTCGTAGTCACCGTAAGTCGTATGGATAATCGACGACGACGCTTGGAGTTCTGTGCCGACGTGGTCTTCGAAGGTACCACCTGGCGGTGTGACGAGTTTTGGAAAATAGAGGAAACTTAGCCCGAGTTACTTTGGGCCTTTTCGCATTATGTAAGAGTAGGCCGTTGCCTATATGTTAGTATTGTCGTCCGACGTAGAGGCAAGACGTCCGATCTTTCATGCTGCTATGTTCTAAGAGTATCGAGATCCATCCAGAGTGTTCCCGTTAACGATGACCAAGTTAGAGGTAGTAACCCGTAGTTTTGAAATCGGCAAGAATGTCACGACCCGACCCGGCCGCGATCGTGCCCTACCCGGCACCCTGCCTGTATACATCGAGAATAGCAATGAACATACACAACATAAACACACGTAAATAATATACAACACAGCTAGCCGAGCAAGTGCCGCTTCCATAATATAAACAAAGTCAGTACAACTTACAACTCGCCTATAGCCCAACCACATATGTGAATACACTTAGAATAATAATCGTATGACAGTGGCCCCGCCATACCCCGAATGTACAAAAATCTACAACATCGTGGAAAATCAGACTCAAAAGAAAGACAAGCCTCCGAGAATGGAGCCTCCGACGTCCGATAAGCGATCCTAAGAGCGAGGACTCACACTGCTACTCCTTCCTCGCAGATTTAACGCAGCCTCGAGAAGGGGTCAAGACACAATATGTACTAAGTATGTAAACTCGAAAGTATCAGAATTGCAATATAAGTTTAAAACAAAGCCTGAGACATGTATGATAACAAAATTACAAAGACACAAAGGCCTTACTAACAATGAGAGTAAATCAAAAGAATACGACAACATCACAATATAGCCTCAAGAATCAAATCATGGGTAGTGAACCCATAAAAACAGTGGTATAACGCCTCGGGTTCTTACCCTCATTTATACTCTACCGAGCAGTGGTATAGGCCTGGGGTTTGCCTCATTTATACTCTTACCCCAAGAAGATAGTAACGCAGTGGTATAACGCCTGGGGCTTACCCTCATTTATACTCTTATCCCGAGAAGTGGTATAGGCCTCGGGGTTTTGCCTCACCGATACTCTTACCCTATCTCAAAACCTACCATACAATAATTAAACAAGTTAGCAATCCCCTAACTTCTTATTAGTCTTATTCATCTACACTCTCATTTTAGTTTACTTAAGGCACTTATCATGTCTTTATAAGAACTGAATTTAACCCAAAGTACCACGCACTTCTACTCTTTAAAAACAAATGACTCTTATTAGTAGAAAGCTTCCAAGACACTAGTAAACATAGAATCAAGTCCAAATTACATTTCAAGACAATTCACAATACCTATAGAATTAAAGTAGGTTTCTAAATCGTTGACTCCTTTCTTATTAAAATCTTAGACAATTTATACCTTAAAATCAATTTGCCTTTCATTAACACTAGCCATTTACCTTTGCATAAAGTCAATATAACCAACTCCCCATAAAGTCGTTATATTCACTTTATACTTTAGTCAAGTACATTTTCCTATCCAAGGGACTTATACGATTAAAACGACACAAGTATCACATACTTTAAATCCCTTCAAGTCCCTTAACTCTACTAAGACTTAAGGCATCCTTAATATTTTCAAGAAAGTGAGTTAACTTCCTAACTCACCCGACTTGACATTTTATAAGGCTAGTAAGGAATGTCAAAGTCTCAGACGCTCACCGCACTATATACGCTAAACTAGTCATGCTCAAAAGATAGGAAAGTTCTACATACCTCGCTCGTCAAACCACTTTCCAAGTACAAAGTCCCGCCCGTAGTATGTCAACCTATAATATTCACAATACGCCTATTAAAGTCTTACTTCAATCGTAGAATATCATGTTGTTAAGTCTCTATATTCTACGGAAAATCGGACAAAGACTCGCTTTGTTTTTACTTACTTTGCCACCTTTTCAAGGCCAAATACAATAACCAAACAAATTTCAATTGGCTCACAATTATATGTATGTAATCCAATACAAATGAATAACCAAACAGCCCCAATTGGCTCACAATTATATGTATGTAATCCAATACAAATGAATAACCAACTAATACAAACTACAAGTCCAAATTCGGTCACCTTGAGTTCAACAATACCAATTCTATCCAATTTCCATTTCAATCCAAATTGGTAGCATAATATGATATCAAGTCGCATTTGGTTATAACTACCATAATCTTCAAGTCAATAACATGCGACGATTCTAACAACGATTAAATTGTAATTCAACTTAGTTATGGCTTACATTACATTTCGGATTTCCAAGGCTATAATCAATCCATAATCCTTATAACCTCTATATAACAACTTCATGCTCGCAACATACAAAGCTATCAACAACAATAAAATATGTAATCTTGTAACACCTTTAAAAGAACAAGATTATACCTCAATGATTCTTAATCCAACTCCAACCAAGTCGCCTCTAGTAGTTTATAGCCCCTCCAAGACACTTCAAACCGCTTGTTGAGACCCTTAGAACAACACCAACAATTATCCTTCAAATCTCCAAATAAAACCTAGAAAGACCATTAGGTTTTTGTTTTGCGACTAACCCGTAAACAATCTTTTTCCAAGATTTTTCTATTGAGATGTGTTTACAATACACCTAAGAACCTTGGTTTAAAGTGGGGAGTTGAATGAACAAGAAACAAATTTTTTTCTTCTTCCTTGTAGTGAAACCCAGAGCCCCCTAAGTGTAGTCTTCAATTTTTGTGAAATAATTTCTAAGTGTTAAGCTCCCTCTCTACTAGTATTATATAGTGAATTGGATGGTCAAGATATACACAAATGTGAGGCTTGGATGTGGTCTTACAAAAGATCAAGACTTATTGACCTTTTGACTTAGTCAAATTTCTCATGCTACACATGTTGCAAGACTTGGTCCAATGACCCTCTGGCCCTTGCACATTTCGACCAAGGCATCACATAAGGGGGGGTGACACGTGTCGCCCTCCCATACGTCACAATAATACATTTTCCGACAATTCCATAATTTCCGATAAATATTTACAAGTCTCAAATCTTAACATTTGTGAGTTCTTACTTACGTTCTTAAAACATGTCCTGCAATTACGGGGTGTAACATTCTTCATCCCTTAGAAACATTCGTCCCCGAATGTTCTTTCGGAGTCAAACTTAATTAGCGACACAGTTTCCTTTCACAACCCCGACATACCAAAAATGCCACACATGGCCACATAATAGCATTTAAGCAAAAGAGATACTTCAATTAAAACTTGACAAGTAAGGGAAGATGAATTACCTGAAGGTATAGGAAATAAGTGAGGATACTTCCTCAACATGTCCTCCTCCACTTCCCAAGTCATCTCCTCCCGGTTATCATTTTTCCACAGGACTTTGACGGAAGCTACATCTTTGGTCCGCAGTCGCCTGACCTGGCGATCGAGTATCGCTATGGGACTCTCCTCATACGATAACCCCTCTGTTACCTGGACCTCACTAGCAGGAAAAACTCGCCGATCACCGATACACTTCCGCAACATAGAAACATGGAAGACCGGATGTACCGCTCTAACTCGACGGCGCATCCAACTCAGAGGCAACCTTGCCCACCCGATTTAACGATCCGGTAGGCCCAATGTACCTTGGGCCGAAGCTTCTTCTTACCGAATCTCATCACACCCTTCATGGGCGACACCTTCAAGAAGACCCAATCGCTTCACCAAACTCCAAATGCCGACGCCGATTATCCGCATATGACTTCGCCGACTCGAGCCGCTATCAGCCTCCCGGATAAGCTTCACCTTATCCACACCGCTGTACCAAGTCCGCCAACTAATCGCACTCGCCCACGCCGAACCAACCAATCGATCTACATTTCCGCCATACAAAGCCTCGATGGGCGCCATCCGTATAATGGAACGGTAGCCGTTGTTATAAGCAACCCACAAGAGGCAATGATCCTCCCAATACCATCAAATCAATCACGCAGCTCGCAAAGATATCCTCGTTGTCCGATAGTACGCCCGCCGCCTCGCCACCGAGGATGAAATGTCAGACTAAGACTCACCGTGTCCCTAGACCCTTCAAAAGATCTCCGTGGTTAGTCAGAACTGGCTCTCTATCGATATAATCGACACCGACACCGCGCCTCACAATCTCTCGATGTATACCGCATAGTCTCGCCGAAAACGCCGCCCCGATCGAAGAAATGGGCTGATTTCGCCACCAGCCTAAACTTTATACTAACTTTCAGACGACGCCTCACGCATACTCCGGAATACGGTATAACATTCTCCTCCTTAGAAATATTCGCCCCAATGTTCCTTCCCAAGACAGCTTAACGATAAGATTCTTCATAACTTAAACAGCTTGCAAATGCCACACACGCCACGTAACAACACTTAGGCATAAACGATAATGAAGATTTACAAGTAGGAAAGTGAATTACCCGGAGGCTGGGAATAGTGAGGATACTTCGCCTCATGTCCTCCTCGCCTTCCCACGCCATCTCCTCCTCGAGCCTGCTCCGCCACAAGACTTTGACGGAAGCCACGCCCTTCGTCCGCAGACGCCTAACTCGACGCATCGACATCGCATGGAATCTCTCATACGATAACCCCTTCACACGACTCCGCCCGGCCCGTGGATCGTGCCTTACCCTGCACCCTAGTGACACAACATCGAGTAATCACGAACATAAAACACATACATGAAACAAGTGAAGTACAAAACAATAGTTCGAGGAAACTTGCCTTTCTAAGATATAAAATTAACAACTTTTACAAATGAATGCTTTAATCCTTTTTACAAACCCCGCCACACAACAAGATTACATGCACTTCTAAGAAAAGATACGATAACAACGACGGACAGTGTTCGCCATACCCCGAATGTAAGCACTTACAACAACAGGACTATACCAAGATAAGCCTCCGAGAAACTGAGCTTCCTAAAAGCCGAATCGCGACCCTAAGAGCGAGGATCAACGATCGGTGTACCTCAACTCGCAGCATGAACGCAGCTTCGGCGAGGTCAAGATAACAAAAATTTGAGTACGTGAAACTAAAAATACCAGAAATGAAATCATAATAGTCTATAAAGCAGAGACATGTATGATAAGCAAACTAGCTCACAACAAATAAACAAATATGTCAAGTCGTGACTCACGCCTCAAAGTTATCACAATAAAACCGCACGGGCAAGTACAAGGCATAGCCGACTACTAAGACCCACAGCACTCAAAAATACCACAACCGTATCCCGAGGTCTTTCTGCATCGCACCACATGATCGGCTCGCCACTCGCCCGCAATATCAATGCGCGCTGCCTATCCTCGAACTCTCGCAGCCCGCATAGGTCACACACGGACCCGCATGAGGTATTCCTCGAATCACGGTCCTGCATCACCGAGGTATACCCCGTGATCGGCGCAGCCTAACCCTCAGATCCGCCAGGCTCCCGCAACCCGCATAGTCTCAAAAGACCGCATAGTCTCAACAGCACCGCATAGTGAATCCCCGCATCAAAGCAAACACCCGAATGATCAACTCGAGCTACCGCGACTGCATAGTCACGAGGACCGCATAGCCGTGAAAGACCGTGATCGCGGTGGCAAGCCCTGTGATAATAAGTCAGCGGTATGTGATACAATAACAAGATAACGCTTAACGCTTAACAACGTAAGCACAACAAGAACGACCCCTTTACATCATGATCACACAAGATACTAACACACGTAGATCCTAACATGTTTACTTATCAATCAACAAGAAAGTATTACAAGGCTATCACAAACCAACACAATCAAGTTATACACACAAGGTACTTTTAAGCTAACAAGTTCGTATCTACCCCTAAAGTACTTCATACATTAAATCTTTTAAAAGATCCGCTGTTTCACATAAGTCACACAATACCCGTAGTATAAAATAGAGTGATCGTCTTTTTAAATAAACTAAAACACTTACCTTCAGAAATCAAGTAACAACATTATTTTCCAAACGCCCAAGTTTGCCTAATTTCAAATGCTCACGCTTCTTATTTTAGAAAGGTTTCAGAGTTCATGGTCTTATTCATTTAAGAATATAATTTCTTTAAACCATGTGAGAAACATAAGTCTTATATGCGAGTAGGATATTCTTGTTTATAACAATCTTATTACAAAGAAAATTGTGATCTAGAAATATCATTTTGTCTTATCTTAGCTTCTACGCAGATGGAAGTTTCTCGGTTTTAATAATACTTAACTAGTCAAAACATTTCCTTTATTAACGCCGCAGTTGGTTTGTCGATACACATTCTCGATTTCAAATCAAGAAACATTCTTAAGCCGCTATACCTAACTTCCCATAAAGCTAGTATAACTCTTAGGTTTGTCAAAAATCAAGTATTACTTCTTCTTTCAAAATGATTCAAAATCTTTGAAATACTTCAAGTTCTTTATTAACACATAACAAGCCGCTTATAGTTCTAATCGCTACCTTTAAAACCACATGTATTTTCTTACCAACATAAAGTCGTTATAACCAACTTCCCATAAAGCCGTTATAACACTTTATGTTTCAAACTAATCAAATACATTAAACACACGACGCCTACCGCACTACATAGTTACACACATATCATGCTAGAAGAGATAGGAAGAGGTTCACATACCTCGCGACGAGTATCGACTAATAGCAAAACGCCCAAGTACTTCCAACCGCCGCTACTCCTTAAGTCAAGTAGATCGCGCCACACGTAGTACATCAACCTATAAGGCCACAAGGCGCTTTATTAACATTTAGATCTCATCGTAGAATATTCTACCAAAATTCGCAAAGACTCTCCCCGCAACAACAGAAATCTCCTCCTCTATCGAGGCCGGCCAATGAGCCAACCAGGGGGTTATACATCTAACCCTAACGGGTACAATTCTACTCCACTGCACTACTACACAAGTTCATCGTAATACATTCATGTAATTACAGTCAAGACTTTCTTTAAATTCGTGCTTAAGTCGCAAGACATCGCCGTAAGTTTTATTCAGCTTAAGTCAAAAGACATTGCCGATAACTACGCTCGCTATTATATAGTATACTTCAACTATATATTCAATCATGTAATTTCCAATTACAATAGAGGACAAGATAATTACCTCGATAAGCCCATAATTATCCTAGTTAAAGTCGATCCCGGGCAATCGCTTAGCTCCAACCCCGCGCCCAACCCGCTCTAAACCACCCTTAGAAGTTCTAACCAACTTCTACACAATACTCCAACTGACTATGGAGATTTTCCTGTGGTTTCGTTTGTGACCGACTAAGTATAATAGTATTTTCTGGCTTTTCAGATAGGTATAACCTAGAATACAACAAGGTATATGGCTAAGGTAAATGGGCATTATAACAATACTTTGAGAGTATTTCTACACCACAAAGTGGTATTATACGAAAGCAACAAGGCAGTGGGGTACCACGCCACACTACTAGAGGGGGCGCTACTCGCCAAGGGGGCCTCACGAAATGGGAGGGACGAGAACAATAGAGGGAGTGGGAGAGTCTTTCAAGACTTAGAGATTTTTAGATGAATAAGTCTTCCAAAGAGGCTGGTATTTATAGACAAGCCAAGGCCAACCAACGGCCAAGATCTTGCCAAGTGCATAGCAAGTGTAGGCCAAGATCTTGCCAAGTGCACCCTAACCAACTAACACAAAAATATCCTACCAACCCTTGACTATTTCAACCACACTTTCGCCAAGCCCTTTACCGCCCAAGTAACCAATGAGAGGTGACAAGTGTCGCCTCTTGTTGGTCCAAAATGTTTCGCCTCTCTAAAAATCCGCAAAAATTAAAAATGTCATAGCCGAAATTCCCACGAAAGTCGTGGAAAACGCTTCATTTAAAAACGACTTAAACGTGTCAGGAACAAATTTAATTCGCCAAGCCACTTTGCCTACTCAAGGCTTTAAACTTTTATACGCACGCCTCACGCATATACTCCGAAATACGGTATAACATTCTCCTCCTTAGAAACATTCGTCCCGAATGTTCTTTCTAAGTCTCAAACAAACGCGCGCCAAGATAGTCTTCACTACTATACTTACGAACAATCTTGCCACACACGGCCACGTAAACAACTTGCGCAAAAAGCTCACATCCAAGTCCACGAGGAAACACCTCTAACATCACCATAACACCTCTCACCGGTCTAAAATATACTTCCTTCGCACCTACTTTACACAAAAAGAAAATGATCACATCAATGCTCGCGATACCATCGATACCACTTTTGTCACTTTGCCGCGAGGTTCTCGTGTCACTCCGCGACCCAACAAATGGCACCTACGCATGCGATCCCGATGAGGTCGACACTCAATCCTTACCACATTCTCGATACGCTTCGCTTCCAAAACTCGGTTACTATCCCTAACGTGGTCATCATTAATCGAACACTGACGGATCTCCGATACTTTCCCGATCATATCAATACGAAAGACCGGACGATCGCTTCCTAAGCCTGACGGCAATTGCTAACATATAGGCAACCCGCCTATTCTTCACATGAACTCGTGCGGCCCAAAGTAACTCGCTAAGTTTTCTCGCTTCAAAACTCGCCACACCCAAACCGGTGGTACCTTCAAGAAGACCGATCACAACTCGAACTCTAAGCTGCCGCCGATTATCCGCACGATTTCTCCGAGCCGCCGTAACCTCTTCTAGACAAGCTTCACCCTATCCACATCCTCGCCAACACGATCAACCAATTTTCTCAACTCGCCAACATCGAACCAATCGACCGACAACTTACCCTTCCGCCCCCACAAGGCTTCATAAGGCGACATCCGAACATTGAAATGGTAGCTTAAACACTACATCCACAGGAGACAACAATCCCCACAACTATCCCTGAAATCCAAACACTGGCCCGAGGCGAATGCGCGATTCTCGAGACTCACTGAAGTTCTTAACACATGCCCGTAAAACTTCAAACAAAACAGCCATAACCTGGCTCCACTGTCGCCATAAGGTGAAGGTAGGCACCTGCAGCCTTACAACCTTTCTCGATAACTCAACACCCAAGTAAACGGCCCCGATCAAGAACACGACGGCTGCCCCCATCGCCCGACCACCGGTCGAACGCATCCACGAGTTCGCAGACGTTAACTAAACTCGGGCCTAACACCTCACAACTCCTAACACAAGGCGACCACCACAACCTGACCCCACCACCAAAACTACCGCTGGTTGACCCGAACGGCCTCAACCCACCCTAACGCCGCACAAAACTAGCTCCCGATCCGAACAATCTTACTAATCACGCTTCAAAACCTAGCGTCTTCTTAGCTCAACTAACCTCTTTCATATCACGCTACTCGTGACTTATCCCACAACCATAGCCCACGCACCATGCACTCGAGCAAGGATCAAACATAACACTACACCTATACTCGACGGCCTTACCTCTAAGGTATCTACGAAACATTCTAAGGCTCACACCTTATCTATCCCCAAAATCTTACTCTGCTAACCCACCATGATTTCTAAACACAACTAACACACCGCCATCGTAACATAGCACTTAAGGTATACTCACCTTATCACACATACCGATCTCTACAGGTTAAAGATATATCTATATTCATCGCTTCACTCCTTAGTCGTTTAATCAAACTCGCTCAGGGCGATAATAGCTAGGGAAGATGACGAACTACCCACCGATCCTCAAGGCTAAGTCCTCCTACAAGGACACTCTATCGACATCGCACCGACGGTCGTAGTACAACAAGTACTAACTAAAAGACGACATTCCCGATGACGTCATTACACTGCGGAACCTAAGCCCCGGAGTTCGACTCAACTCCCGCATACTCCGAACATCCCGATATCCGCAAGACCACTCAGCATCGTGGACGCGGCGTAATCAAATCTGGCCGCGAGGTGACTCGCCAAAGTTACCAAAGCGACCTGGCCGCCCGCCTTCTTCTCGCCGCCTCGTTAACCCGCCGATCTCACGCTTTCTGGCCACGCGCATAAGCCCGCATACGTGCCATGCTCAAGCCCAACTAAAGAATTACTCTTGCACAACCTTTTCTTAGGTAGTCATCAAGACTCGCGATACATCGATACTCTCCGTAGTCAAATCCATAGTTAGTAAATGTGGTCGCCTTGAAATCTATATTCACCGCTCTGGCCGTGGAATCGGCGTTCAAATGTCACGGCCGCAGAGGAACCGCCGCCGCTAAACTCACGTTAGCAGCGACGCCGCAAAACTCCCCGAACGAAGCACCACCCTGTGTGATGTTTGGGCCTGCGCCCACGAACCCTCTCAGATTTACTCGCAGCCTCCTCGGCCGCTTTGCCCTCCCGGGCCCGGTTGCCCTACGCGAGGCATAACGATAAGTGGAAATAATTTCGCTGAGGGTCCAACTTACAACACCTTCTAAGGCACGATCTCAGAGTGAGAAGAATAGAAACCAATCCTAAATACCCTATAGCCTCCTCGATTATCGGGTGCACAACACACCGATAATCAAGACTTCATCGATACGGCTCAGACACTTTCCGAGGATTAATCGCTCGATACCACTTTTGTCACGACTGCCCGGCCCGTGGATCGTGCCTTACCCCGCACCCTAGTGACACAACATCGAGTAATCATGCTTAACATAAAACACATACATGAAACAAGTGAAGTACAAAACAATAGTCTGAGGAAAACTTGCCTTTCTAAGATATAAAATTAACAACTTTTACAAATGAACGCTTTAATCCTTTTTACAAACCCCGCCTACAACAAGATTTCATGCACTTAAGAAAAGATACGATAACAACGACGACAGGTGGCTCGCCATACCCCGAATGTAAGCACTTACAACAACAGGACTATACCAAGATAAGCCTCCGAGAAACGAGCTTCCTAAAAGTCGAATCGCGACTCCTAAGAGCGAGGATCAACGATCGTGTACTTCAACTCGCAGATTTAACGCACTTCAAGGAGGTCAAGATAACAGACCGAGTATGTGAAACTAAAAATATCAGAAATGAAATCATAATAGTCTATAAAGCAGAGACATGATGATAAGCAAACTACGCTCACAACAAATAAACAAATATGTCAAGTCGTGACTCACGCCTCAAAGTTATCACAATAAAACCGCACGGCAAGTAGGCGCATAGCCGACTACTAAGACCCACGCACTAAAAATACCACAAATCAGATCCCGAGGTCTTTCTAGACCGCACTACATGATCGGCCGCCACTCGCCCGCAATATCAATGCGCAAGGCCTATCCTCGAACTCTCGCAGCCCGCATAGGTCACACACGACCCGCACGAGGTATTCTCGAATCACGGTCCTGCATCACCGAGGTATACCCCGCATCGGGCGCATAACCTCAGATCCGCCTAGGCTCCCGCAACCCGCATAGTCTCAAAAGACCGCATAGTCTCAACAGCATCGCATAGGAATCCCCGCATCGTGCTAAACACCCGAATGATCAATCCGAGCTACCGTGACCGCATAGTCACGAGGACCGTGACAGCCGTGAAAGACCCGCATCAAGGGTGGCAAGCCCTGTGATAATAAGTCAGCCGGTATGTGATACAATAACAAGATAACGGGCTTAACGCTTAACAACGTAAGCACAACAAGAATGACCCCTTACATCATGATCACACAAGATACTAACACACGAGATCCTAACATGTTTACTTATCAATCAACAAGAAAGTATTACAAGGCTATCACAAACCAACACAATCAAGTTATACACACAAGGTACTTTAAGCTAACAAGTTCTGCATCTACCCCTAAAGTACTTCATACATTAAATCTTTTAAAAGATCCGCTGTTTCACATAAGTCACACAATACCCGTGAGTATAAAATAGAGTGATCGTTTTTTAAATAAACTAAAACACTTACCTTCAGAAATCAAGTAACAACATTATTTTCCAAACGCCCAAGTTTGCCTAATTTCAAATGCTCACGCTTCTTATTTTAGAAAGGTTTCAGAGTTCATGGTCTTATTCATTTAAGAATATAATTTCTTTAAACCATGTGAGAAACATAAGTCTTATATGAGTAGATATTCTTGTTTATAACAATCTTATTACAAAGAATGTGATCTAGAAATATCATTTTGTCTTATCTTAGCTTCTACGCAGATGGAAGTTTCTACCGGTTTTAATAATACTTAACTAGTCAAAACATTTCCTTTTATTAACGCCGCAGTTGGTTTGTCGATACACATTCGATTTCCAAATCAAGAAACATTCTTAAGCCGTTATACCTAACTTCCCATAAAGCTAGTATAACTCTTAGGTTTGTCAAAAATCAAGTATTACTTCTTCTTTCAAAATGATTCAAAATCTTTTGAAATACTTCAAGTTCTTTATTAACACATAACAAGCCGCTTATAGTTCTAATCGCTACCTTTTAAAACCACATGTATTTTCTTACCAACATAAAGTCGTTATAACCAACTTCCCATAAAGCCGTTATAACACTTTATGTTTCAAACTAATCAAATACATTAAACACATGTACGCCTACCGCATTACATAGTTACACACATATCATGCTAGAAGAGATAGGAAGAGGTTCACATACCGCGACGAGTATCGACTAACAGCAAAACGCCCAAGTACTTCCAACCGCCGCTACTCCTTAAGTCGCAGATCGCGCCACACGTAGTACATCAACCTATAAGGCCACAAGGCGCTTATTAACATTTAGATCTCATCGAGAATATTCTACCAAAATTCAAGAAGACTCTCCCCGCAACAACAGAAATCTCCTCCTCTATCGAGGCCAATGAGCCAACCAGTAAGGTTATACATCTAACCCTAACGGGTACAATTCTACCCACTGCACTACTACACAAGTTCATCAGAATACACCCTATGTAATTACAACAAGACTTTCTTTAAATTCAGCTTAAGTCGCAAGACATCGCTGTAAGTTTTATTCAGCTTAAGTCAAAAGACATCACGATAACTACGCTCATTTCTATTATATAGTATACTTCAACTATATATTCAATCATGTAATTTCCAATTACAATAGAGGACAAGATAATTACCTCGATAAGCCCATAATTATCCTAGTTAAAGTCGATCCCGGCAATCGCTTAGCTCCAACCCCGCGCGCCCAACTCCGCCTAAACCACCCTTAGAAGTTCTAACCAACTTCTACACAATACTCCAACTGACTATGGAGATTTTCCTAGGGTTTCGGTTTTGTGATCGACTTGAAGTATAATAGTATTTTCTGGCTTTTCAGATAGTATAACCTTAGAATACAACAAGGTATATGGCTAAGGTAAATTGGGCATTATAACAATACTTTGAGAGTATTTCTACACCACAAAGGGGGTATTATACGAAAGCAACAAGGCTAGTGGGGTACCCCACGGCCACACTACTGTGAGTGGCGCTTACTCGGCCAAGGGCCTCACGAAATGGGGAGGACGAGAACAATAGAGGAGTGGGAGAGTCTTTCAAGACTTAGAGATTTTTAGGATGAATAAGTCTTCCAAAGAGGTGGTATTTATAGGACAAGCCAAGGCCAACCAACGGCCAAGATCTTGCCAAGTGCATAGCAAGTGTAGGCCAAGATCTTGCCAAGTGCACCCTAACCAACTAACACAAAATATCCTACCAACCCTTGACTATTTCAACCACACTTTCGCCAAGCCCTTTACCGCCCAAGTTTAACCAATGAGAGGTGACAAGTGTCGCCTCTTGTTGGTCCAAAATGTTTCGCCTCTCTAAAAATCCGCAAAATTAAAAATGTCATAGCCGGAAATTCCCTACGAAAGTCGTGGAAAACGCTTCATTAAAAAACGACTCTAAACGTGTCAGGAACAAATTTAATTCGCCAAGCCACTTTGCCTACTCAAGGCTTTAAACTTTTATACGCACGCCTCACGCATATACTGAAATACTGGTATAACACCCTGGCCACCGACATCGCCAATCGGTGTACCCTAGATGGATCCCCGATACATCTCCTCAAAGATAGATACGTGAAAACCGGATGCACCGCTCCAGATCGGACGGCAGATCCAACTCATAGGCAACCTTGCTTACCTCGCGACAATCAAACGCCCAATGTACTCCGAAGTTTCTTCTTCCCGAATCTCATCACACCCTTCATGGGCGACACCTTTAGGAAAACCTAATCATGAACTCGAACTCTAGATGCCGACGACGATGATCTCGATATGACTTCTGCCGACTCGAGCCGCCAAGAACCTCTCGATAAGCTTCACCTTATCCATCGCTCACGCATCAAATCGTCCTACTAATCGCACTCGCCACATCGAACCAGCCTATAGGCGACCGCACTTCCTCCCATACAAGGCCTCATAAGGCGCCATCCGAATACCGAGTGGTAGCTATATTGTATGCAAACTCAACTAGAGGCAAATGATCCTCCCAGCCTACCTCGGTCGAGCAAAGTGCTCGCAAAGATATCCTCAAGAGTCCGATAGTGCGCGCCACCGCCCGCCTGCTCGTGGATGGAATGCAAGATTGTGCTCACCAAGGCCCCCAACCCTTCCGAAAGACCTCAGAAGTTAGCCAGAACCGCTCCTCTCGCTCGATATGATCGGCAGGGACTCCATGCACCGACGATCTCTGATGTAAGTCCGCATAATCTCACCAAAAGTCGCCCCGACGGGAAGAAAGTGGGCTGATTTCGCACCGCCGACGATAACCCATATAGAATCATGTTCTCCGAAAGCAGGCAATCCCGCGATGAAGTCCATGCTGATCACCTCCCACTTCCGTGTCGGATCTCTATCGTCAGAATAAACCACTGTGCCTCCGTGCTCTACCTTCACCGCCGACAACACAGCAATCGAGCTACGAACTCGCAACGCCCTCTTCAAGCCATCCCACCAATACACGATCTAAGGTCGTGGTACATCTTGGTCAACCTCGATGGATAGAGTAGCGCGCACCGGTGCTTCCCCAAGAACTCCGCCAAGTCCTCAAACATCCGAACACACAACTCGCCAAACCTTAGCACCCCATCGTGCTACTCAAAAGCGACCCTTCCTCACGAACAGCCGCGATCACGATAACGTGTCGTAATCGATCTCGAATCGCTTCTTCACCTCGACGATGGAAGACTCGCAACCTCACGAACTCGAACCCCATCGCTATCGTAATCAATCAAACGGACACCAAGGCTCGCTAATCGATGCAAATCACGAACCATGCCCTCCTCTCTAGCCGCACATCCGATAGGCTCCCATCGACCTACGACTAAGAGCATCCGCCACAACATTGGCCTTCCCGTGGTACAGATATCAACATCGTAATCCTTAAGCAACTCTAACCACCGCCTTCGCCGTAAGTTCACTCCTCCGTCAAGATATACCGAGGCTCTGTGGTCCGTATAAATATCCACATGAACCCCATACAAGTAGTGCCTCCATCTTCAAGGCGTAATCACCGCCGCTAACTCCAAATCACGCGGGTAGTTCCTCTCGTGTTTCTTCACCGCCGGATGCATACGCTATAACCTTGCCCCGCCGCATCAACACACATCCCAACCCGATGCCCGACGATCACAATACACAACATAACCGTCCGACCTCCGGAAGAGTAAGAACGGGGCGGCCGCCACTCTTTTCAAGAATCGGAAACCCCGCCACAAGCATCACCATCAAACTTGGCCGCCTCGAGTCACTTAGTCAACGGTGCAGATAGAAGCAAACTTCTACGAACCGATAATAACTCGCAAGGCCCGTAAAATCGCGAACCTCGTTTGAGTAGAGGTTCAGGCCAAGTCCCGATCGCTTCGATCTTCGCCGATTCACTGAATGCCATCAGCCCATAATATGCCCAAGAAAAGCCACCGGCTAACCAAAACTCACATTTGGAAAACTTGGCGATAATCGCTGTCCCGAGAATCACAAGATAGCCTCAAATGCCCGCATGCTCCTCGCCCGAGCGAGAATAAACCAAGATATCATCAATGAACACTATCACAAACGTGTTCAAAATGGTTCAACACTCGCTCATCAAATCCGTGAATATCACGAGCATCGTCAACCCAAAAGACATGACTGAACTCATAATGCCCGCACGTCCGAATGCACCAGTGGACATCCATCTCTCTCGACTCGCACTGATGATAGCCCGATCGCAGATCAATCTCGAGAAACATCTCGCGCTCCGCAACTAGTCGAACAAATCATCAATCCCGGAAGCGGGGTATTCGTTTAATGGTCACCTTGTTCACCGTCAGAAGTCAACACATGCGCAGCTGGCCCCGCCCTTCTTCTTCACGAACACACCGGCTTCCCGGAGAAACACTAGGCCTAATGGCTCTTCTCCAAAGAAATCTCTAAGCCGATCCTTCAACTCTCTCAACTCGGCAAAGCATTCTCAGATGGCGAATGGAAATAGGCCGAGTGTCCGCAACACGCCTATACAAAACTCGATCTCCTCTCGTGAGGGATACCCGAGGTCGCCTGAAACACGCCCGGGAACTCTCTCACCATCGGATCGATCAAAATCTGCACCGCACTCAAAGATCAAACACCCGAACGACGGGTAGATGCATTCTTCGCACTATATTCCTAGCCTCGAGGTAGGAAATAACCTACCCTCGGCGATACCGCGCCCTCCCACTCAACAACCGCCCTCAGAAACCGAACCGCACTACTTTCCTCGCAGCCTACATTGGCGTAGCAAGAAGCTAGCCAATCCATACCCATGATCATGTCGGTCAATCATATCCAACTCTATCAAGTCGGCCAGGTCCGACGATCAGAATGGTCATCGACAAGTCCTATATACCCGCCGAGCTACCACCGAATCACCATCGCGTAGCTACCTCGAGGGTCTATGGACTCGTGCTCTATCCCTATCCTACTAGCAATAAGGGGAGATATATAGACAGAGTAGAACCCGATCTATCAAGGCATACACATCAAACCTAAACCGATAAGGTACCGTGCGATTTACATCGCGAGGCCTCCGATCCCGCTTACCGGATAAAGCATAAACGCGTTCTCGAGGACCGCTAGAATCGACCCGCGCCACGACCTTCCGCCGCCACCGCCGTCCATGAGTACCTTCTCCGGCGAGTAGTCGCTGGGACGAAGACCCGCTGAAAGAACTCGTAGCCGACCCTACCATCAAGACTACCCTTGGCTCGGACAAGCCGCGATAGTGACTTCGCCTACAATCAAACAAGCTCCCGTGAGCAAAGACCACAACTCCCGGCGGATCTACCGATCGCCACACCGGCGGGTGGTCCCGATCGCCGCATTCTCGCCGCTGGACGCTCAAGTCCCGGGGCCCCGTTCGCCTCAATATCCGCCCCGAGGATGGTGCAGAGTGCTCGAGCCGGGCCGTGGTGCAAATCTCGATCGCCGAGGCCGCCACCACGATAGCCACCAAAAGACCTCGCCCCGTCTTCTCGCTGCCGTCACAACCCGCTTCTCTACGCCTCGCATCCAAGAGCACGAGCTCGCACGCGTAATGCCCATACCCGGAAGAGAAACACCCGCACAAGATTCGCCATATAATCATCTAGCCCTGACGTAGCGGTGCACTCCTATCCTCCATTCGCTACTAACGCTGACATATCGAGCCAATGAATCAAACTCGACATTGTACTCCCTAACAGCAAGGCCCTTCTCGCTCAAGAATAAAATCTGCACCCGCGCCTCCTCATCCGCGAGGCAAGAAGTGAGCGAGGAAAGCCTCGAGAACTCATCCTAAGTAGCTGGGACGCAGGTTCTCCCGATAACTCCCATGAATCAAACCAATCGATCATGTATCACGCAGCCGACGCGAACCGGCGTCACAGACTCGCCTCGAGGCCCCGATCACCCGCACGATCTCTCAGAGCCGATTGATGAACTCGCAGATCATCCTCCGCCGACCAGAAAACTCGCGGCTACAACTCAGAAATCTCGTAGTCTCAAACTATTCGCGCTTCTGGCGAACCACGCGCGCGATCGGGCTGAACTAGAATCGCCAGATTCACCGCCTCATGTTCGCCACGATCCTCGCCAAGAATCGGGCCATCTCTCTCAGAATCCATCTCATTCGCTTCCAGCCGCGGATCGAGGTGTAGGTATCGTGGTCTCATCGCCCATCGCCGCGCCCTAAACCTCTCGGGGTCGGCGGCGCCGTCAGAACTCGCCGCCTCGTATAGATCGGGCCCGAGCCCTCGTGACTCTGGTGTCCCACTAGCAGCCTCCTCGCCGCCTTGCCCTTCGGGCCCGGTTGTCTTACGCGAGGCATAATCACATGTAAAAGGAATACGTTAGAGGGTCCGACCTATAACATGCCTCTAAAGCACGATCTGAGTGAGAAGAATGGAAACCAACTTACATATCCTATAGCCTCTCGACATCGCGTGGTGCACAACACACCGATAATCAAGACTTACTAGATACGGTTCAGAGACACTTTCCGAGGATTAATCGCTCGATACCACCTTTGTCACGACTGCTCCGGCCCGTGGATCGTGTCTTACCCGCACCCAAGCCATACATCGTAGAAAATCAGCGAAATATAGAACAAGACATGAAACATTATGAAAAGAGAAACAGCTTTATTCAAGAAAAGCTTGCCTTTCGCATATATATATAACCCAAGTTTTGCAATTACATCCCAACTGCATAATAGACTATGCACTTAAGGAAGTAAACAACTATGTGGATAGGCCCGCCATACCCTCGAATGTACAAAACTATCTACAATACAGGAGATCATACCTAAAAGTAAAGCCTCCTATAAGATGGAGCTCCGACACCAACGCAAAGCATCCTAAGGACGTGGATCTAGCACCGCTGCCTTTATCTCATGCAGCATGAACGCAGCTTCAAGGAGGTCAAGATAACAGTACTAAGTATGTGAAATCAGAAAGTACTTAAATGAAATCATATCTTTTAAAACCAGTACAAATATGTATGAAACAACTAAGGAAACCGCATATGCCACATCACAAACAAGAGCAACAATAGGTAAATCAGACGTCTTTTCTAGGTCGCGAATGATCGGGCAGGCCACTCGCCCATATTATCATTCTCGCAAGCCTAACTCGACTCCGTGAGTCCGCATAGGCCACTCACATAGGCCCGCATGAGGTATAACCCCGCATCGAGGGTAGCTACTCCTGCATCGCCCCGACTCGCTGTCCGCATGGCCACATAGACCGCATGAGGCATAACCCCGCACACTAACTCGAACTCGTAGAGCCCGATAGGCCCTCTCGACCCGCATGAGGTATTCTCGAATCACGGTCCTGCATCACCGAGTCTACCTCAGACGGAGGGCGCTTAACCCCAGATCATCTCAAGAGGCGAGTGATATAAGATTAACACAAATGTTTATAGTTTAAACAACATAAGCATAAGTAAGATCGACTCTTTACACAAACGCTACAAGATACTAACACATAGCATCACAATATGTCTACTCATCAAAACCATCTTATTATACCTTCTGTAAATCAATACAAGTCTTTATAAACATATCAAGAACTGCTCTTTTTATAAAACTTAAGCCGTTATACTTAACTTCTCATAAAGCTAGTATAACCCTTAAGCTTCTTGTTTTAAAAACAACTATTCTTCTTCTTTCAAAACTGTGTTATAATTCTCTTGAAAGACTTTTTAAGATCTTTATTATTCAGGCTTAAGTCGCAAGACATTGCCGTAAGTATTATTCAGGCTTAAGTCAAAAGACATTGCCGTAGTTATTATTCATTTAACACATGTACGCTTCACCGCACTACATATATATATTTTAAAATATCATGCTTTAGGAAGAATCACATACCTTTCTCAAATAAAAACCACCTGCCAAGTTGAATATGTCGCGCGCAGAGAATCAACCTATAATAGTCAGACACGTCTATCAACGTTCAGACTACTCTGAAAATAGTTCTAAGCAGAGGGTTCTTTATCCTACGGAAAATTGGGCAGCACTTCCCTACCCGGTGAGCTATATAAGTCTCATCAGGAAAACAAATTCCATGTAAGTATAGTTCAATTATTCTTCTTTATACCCTTCTACCGTGATAATACCAATTCTATAATCAGAATATTCTTCTAAGTATTTATACTTATTTCTATACTTCTACAAAGATGTATTCTCTAATTACAAAAGAAGGACAAGTTTATTTACCTCAGAAGCCCAATAATATCCTAGATAAAAGTCGATCCGAGCAAGGCTTAGCTCCTAAGTTGTACGCTCCCAGAGTCTAAGAAAACCTTAAGTTCTTCACAACTTCTACTAAGGACTAAGGGATTTGGGCTAGGTATTTTGGGCATTATAACAATACTAGAAGGCAACTTTTCTACCAAGGGAGGGGGTAGATTTCGCCAGGCAGTGGATAGCCTCGCTAAGCTTCTCAAAGGGTGTTTGGACTAAAAGGCTTTTGGAGAGGAGAGGATTTTAGACTTGAAAGTTTTTGTGGACGAAGAACTCTTCATCACAAGAGGGTATTTATAGGTCAAGGGATGGCCAACCAAGGGCCAAGACGGTGCCAAGTGCAAGGCAAGTGTAGGGTGAGGATTAGGGCTGTCCTTAGCCAACTTGCACACAAAATATCCTACCAACTACTTGACAAAAATGGCACTCCAATCGCCATATTGTCCGCCTCCCGCTGGTCCAAAGTGTTTCGCCTCTCGGAAAAATCCGCAAAAATTAGAAATGACATAGCCGAATTTATCCTACGCGAGTCTAGTAAAACGCTTCGCCGAAAAACGATTCTTTGAGAGTCAGGCCCAAAAACGCCCAAGGCCTAAACTTTGTTAACTCAGACGCACGCCTCACGCATATACTCAGGAAATACGGGTATAACAGTGGGTACCTCGCTTAGCACCACTAGGGGGGTGATATCTCTGCCACGGCCTCACGAAATGTGGAGGGCTTTCAAGACTGAGATCGTGGAATGGACGAAGAAGTCTTCAAAAGTGGGGGTATTTATAGTGGAAACCAATGGCCATGATCAAGCCAAGTGCGGAGGCCAAGATTTGCCCAAGTGCCCCTAGTCCCTACTCCACAAAACCCTCCCAAACATCGACCCATGTTTTAGGCACAAATCAAGGAGGAGACGGCACTTCTCGCCAACAACCGCCCACTTTGAGGGTGACAAGTGTCACCTCCCGCTGGTCCAAAACATTTCGCCTCTCTAAAAATCCGCAAAAATTATAAATGACATAGCCGAATTTTCCTTCGCAAGCTTTGTAAAACGCTTCAAAAAACGATTCTAATCGGGGTTGTGAACAAAATTCAACCTTGCCTAACTTTAAGGCTTAAACTTTTCTACGCACGCCCTCACGCATATACTGAAATACGGTATAACACTTTACGGGAAGTTAGTTATAACGACTCCATGTAGGTAAAAGAATGGTTTATCGATTGTAGGTTAAGAGACTTGATCTTGAAAGATAAGAGACTTAACTTAATTGACTTGATATATAACATTTTGTTAAAAATGTTGTAAAACCTCATTCGCGAGTAATGAGTACTGATTTTAAAAGAATAATGTTTTACCGATTTCGAAACGAGAATAAGTTGTCAACAAATCATCGCAGCTAATAAAGGAAAATGTATTGGCAATAACTAATTGTTATTAAAACCAAAGAGAAACCTCCATCCGCATGAAGCTAAGATAAGACAAAATTGTATTACATTTCCTAGATCACGGTCACAGAATAAGATTGTTATAAACAAGAATAAACGGCTCACACATAAGACTTATGTTACTCAATTGTTTTAAAAGAGATTAAGACTATGAGTTATGAAACCTTTCTAAAATAAGAGACTCGAGCATTTGAAATTAGGCAAACTTGAACGCTTGGAAAATAATGTTGTTACTTGATTTTAAAAAGAAAGTGTTCGTTTACTTAAAAATACGAGTCACTGCTTTTAATACTACTGTATCGGTGACCTTTATAAAAGAATCGATCTTTTAAAGAATTTAACGACGTAATACTTTCGGGGTTAGAACCGCCTTCGCATAAAATGGAAGTACTTCGTTGTGTGTAACTTGCCTATGTTCATGCGGTAATAGCCTTGTTGTGCAAGTACTATATTTCTATACCACGTCATTTCTCGATGAGGTCATTGATCTGTTATGTATGATTCTTTATCGAGTCCCATGGGACGGGCCGAGACACGATTCCACCGATTCTTTATCGAGTCCCACGGACGGGCCGAGACACGATTCCACCGATTCTTTATCGAGTCCCACGGGACGGGCCGAGACACGATTCCACCGATTCTTTATCGAGTCCCATGACGGGCCGAGACATGATTCCACCGTTCTTTATCGAGTCCCACGGGACGGGCCGAGACACGATTCCACAGATTTATACCTAGATCGCCAGAATGGCGAAGGAGTTCCACGTACGAGGGATGACTTCGAGGCGCGAGTCCCCGACTTGACACGATCGCTTATATTTGTGAATCGTAGTTTTGTTATCATACATGTCTCCTGCTTTTAGATAGATCGCATGATTTCATTTACGATTTTTAGTTTCACATACTTGGTACTGCAGATCGACTCTCCTTCGGGCCATGCTCATGCCGCAAGTAGAGGTACATCGGCCAGGATCCTCACCATGTGATCACGCTCAACAGGTCGGGAAGCCCCGCTTCTTCTGAGGCTTATCTTTTGCATGTTACCCACCGTAGGTTCTTGTACATTCAGGGGTATGGCGGGCCCCGTCCTGGCCATAGTTGTTGTCACTTCTGCAGGTCCTGTAGTAATCGCTGTGGGCGTAGTTTGTAAAAAGGATAACTGCTCGGGTTTTTATGTATATATACGTATGCAACTGCTTGGTTGGCCTGCTTATTTATCATGTCTCTTGTTTCATGTTTATGTTTTGTTTCCGCTGATTTTCTCTCGATGTCAGATCACTAGGGTGCCCGGTAGGCACTACCACGCCCGTTCGGGTCGTGACATTTCCGTATGGTTTAGGGACGCAGTGAGCTCGAGTATCGCATTCCATCCTCGTGATCGACGACAGTGCAGCAGAGCGCACTATCCGCACTTCGAGGATACGCCGCAGCCCGGTTATTGACTTCAGAGGTAGCCGAGGATCATTTGCCTCTAGTTGAGTTTCATGATAATAATAGCTACCACTTCGCATTCATATGGCGCCTTATGATGCCTCAGATGGAGGAAGTTGTCACGACTGCCTGGCCCGTGGATCGTGCCTTACCTCGCACCCTAGTGACACAACATCGAGTAATCACGAACATAAAACACATACATGAACAAGTGAAGTACAAAACAAGAACTGAGGGAAAACTTGCCTTTCAAGATACATAAATAACCACTTTTACAAATGAACCGCTTAATCCTTTTTCCAAACCCTGCCCACAACAAGATTACATGCACTTAAGAAATGATACGACAACCACGACTTGACAGTGGCCCGCCATACCCTCGAATGTAAGCACCTACAAATAACAGGGACTATACCAAGATAAGCCTCCTGAGAAACGAGCTTCCCAAAAGCCGAATCAGGACTCCTAAGAGCGAGGATCAACGATCGCGTATTTTACCTTACCGCAGATGAACGCAGCCTCAAGGAGGTCAAGATAACAGTACTGGCATGCTAAATCATAACATCAGAAATGAAATCATACTAGTCTATATAAAGCAGAGACATGTATGATAACCAAACTACAGCCACAACATAAAACAATATCACTCCAATATAACTACGGGTCTCACGCCCACAACATCAATCAGTTCGCATTATGGCCGCATGCCCCTAATATCGTGACGGTAGACATGTCCATGATGCAACAATAATACCAATGTCCCATGGCCACATGCCCTGACTCGTGATCGGTGTAGACATGTCCACGTGACTCAACAACAAGACAAAGAATCCAAATGGAAGATACCCGCAGCGCCACGATCGTGTCGATGTCCAAAGGGAAACAATAAGACAACTTTCCAATCGAAGCATACCCGCAGCGCCACGATCGTGTCAAGATGTCCAAAGGGAAATCACAAGCGCGATAATCGAAATGGAAACATACCCGCAGCGCCACGATCGTGTCAAGATATCCAAAGCGACAACCACAAGACCTTAACTAAAATGGAAGCATACCCGCGCCACGATCGTGGTCGATGTCCAAAGCGACAACAACAATAATACTATCAACGTGAACGCACTGCGGAATTTCTCCACACACGCCAAGACATCCAAGTAAGTTCTCAACTACCAACCGACTTATCGAGACGCGTAACACGTAAAACACAACGCTTGTACAATAAAGGCTATCATCACAAGCATAGGCAAGTTTCACAACAACAAGCATAGGCAAGTTTCACACAACTCAAAGTACTTTCATTTTATGCCAAAGTCCGGGTTTTTAACCCCAAAGTACTACATACGTTAAGTTCTTTTTTTTTAAAAGAGATCCATTACTTTTATAAAAGTCACCCGATACCCGTAGTATTAGAATGACCAACCCACCTTCCTTTTCAAAATCAAGTAACAACATTCTTTTCCTAAGTTCCAGTTTGCCTAGTTTCAATTACTCAAGCTTCTCATTTTCAAATGGTTTCATAGTTCCCAAACTTAATCACTTGATTTCTTTTTAGAACAATTGAGTAATATAAGTCTCATGAGAGTAGTTATTCTTGTTTACAACATTCTTATTACAAGAGCCTATGATCTAGAAAATGTAATATCATTTTGTCTCATCTTAGTTTCTATGCAGATGGAGGTTTCTACTGGTTTTAATACGATACATCATTATTCAATACATTTTCCTTTATTAACGCTGCAGTGGTCTGTCGATACACATTCTGATTTCCGAAATCAGTATAACATTATCCCTTTAAATAAAACCAAGTACTCATTACTCACGAATGAGGTTTCACACAAACATCCACATTAAAACAAATAAGTTAAGTCTCTTATCTTATAAGATCAAGTCTCTTAACTTCTAACATCAGTAAACCATTTTCACTTACATAAGGTCGTTATAACTAACTTCCCATAAAGCTATTATAACACCCTATGTTTTAAACCAACCAAATCACTTAGCACATGTACGCTCACCGCATTACATAGTTCACAACAATCATGCTAGAAAAGATAGGAAGAGGTTCACATACCTCGCGACGCAGTATCGACTAATAGCAAAACGCCCAAGTACTTCCAATCGCGGCTACTCCTAAGCCAAGTAACGCGCCACACGTAGTACTTCAACCTATAAGGCCACAAGGCGCTTATTAACATCAAGATCTTATCGAGAACATTCTACGTAAAAATCGCAAAGACTCTCCCCGCAACAACAGAAATCTCCTCCTCTAACGGGCCGCTACCAAGCCAACCAGGGGTTATACATCTAACCCGAACGGTACAATTTACCCACAAAGACTACTACACAAGTCATCAGTAATACACCCCATGTAATTACAGCTTCAGCTTCTTCAGCTTAAGTCAAAAGACATTGCCGCAAAGATTGCTTAGTTCTATATATAGTATACTTCAACTATATAATCTAACGACATGTAATTTCCAATTACAAATAGAGGACAAGATATTTACCTCGATAAGCCCATAATTATCCAAGTAAAAAGTCGATCCCGGGCAATCGCTTAGCTCCAACTCCGAGCGCCCAACCCGCTCTAAACCACCCTTAGAAGTTCTAACCGACTTCTACACAATACTCCAACTGACTACGGAGATTTTCCTGTGGTTTCTGCCAGGATCGACGGAAGTATAATAGTATAACTGGCTTTTTGTAAAGGTATAACCTTAGAATACTACAAGGTATTTGGCTAAGGTAATTGGGGCATTATAACAATACTGAGAGTATTTCACACCACAAAAAGGGGGTATTATACGAAACAACTAGCAGTGGGTACCCCACTACTAGCAACTCAGGAGTGGGGCACTACTTCCGCTAGCACCCCTAGAGTGGGGTGCTCGGCCACAAGGGGGAGGCCTGGCCGAACTCAACACAAGGGAGGGAGAGGATTTTACACTTAGAAACATTTAGGAACGGATGAAGAATTCATCAAAGTGGAGAGGGTATTTATAAAGACAAGCCAAGGCCAACCAACGGCCAAGATCGAGCCAAGTGTTACAAGTGTAGGGCCAAGATATGCCCAAGTGCCCCTAGTCCCTACTCCTTAAAACCTCACAAATATCTACACAAAAATCAACCAAGACTTGCTCATTCAATCGGCCCTAACGCTTCTTCAGTCCACCAACGAGGTGCGCGTTGCCCTCTCGCTGTCCAAAACGCTTGCCTCTAAAAATCCGCAAAAATACTAAACGACATAGCCGTAATTTACCCTTCGCAGTTAGGTAGAACGCTTCGCTTAAAAACGACTTAACCTGTCAGGCACAACATAAATTTCGGCCCAAAGGTGCCACACGGGGTGACACGTGTCGCCTCGATTCGCCCAAAATATTTCGCCTTCCAAAATATCCATAACGCCAAAATCTCAAAATCAAAGCGGCTCTACAAAATCAGAATTTCTCCCGTGGCCCCACGTGACCATTTCCAAAATAAAATTCCATAATTCTAATATAATCTAAGAAGTCCAAAACCAAACTGGGAATCCACCCCATTAACGAACCTTTTTCCTTCACAAAACCTAAACTTTTCCGTGGAAAATCACCTCTTTCTTCCTTTCCAATCTTTCGTCAGATTCTCGCACGCACGCCCTCGCATACATACCCGCACTACGGGTATAACATTCTTCCTCTAGAAACATTCGGCCCGAATGTTCCTTCTAAGTCTCAAACGAACACGCGCAAGATAGTCTTCACTACTATACTTACGAAACAATCTCGCCACACCGCCACGTAAATACCCACGAAAATACTTACATCCAAGTCCACGAGGAAACACCTCTAACATCACCACAAATAATACTACTTTTGTCACTTTGTCGCGAGCCTTGTCGACGACCCAACAAATGGTACCGGCCGCATGCGATCACCGGTCGCCGTGACACTCAACCCTTACTACATTTCGACATCGCTTAGATTCAAAACTCGGTTACTATCTCTAACGTGGTCATCATTAATCGAACATTCGACGGATCTTCGATACTTTCCAACATAACAATACGAAGACCTGACGCCCTTCCTCCTAAGTCTGACAAGCAATTGCTAACATATAGGCAACCCGCTTATTCTTCACATGAACTCACAAAGGCCCAAAGTAACTCGCTAAGTTCCTTCGCTTTCAAACTCGCCACACCGTCCGGTGGTACTTTCAAGAAGACCGACCACAACTCAACTCTAAGCGCCGCCGACATCCGCGACGATTCCTCCGAGCCGCCGTAACTTCTTCTAGACAAGCTTCACTATCCACACCCGCCGAACAAGCTCAACCAACTATCTCAACCCCGCCAACATCGAACCAATCGACCGCAACTTACACTTCCGCCCGCAAGGCTTCATGGCGACATCCGAACATCAAATGGTAGCTTAAACGCTTCCTCCACAGGGGACAACAATCTCGCAACTTCCTCAAATTCACACATCGCCCGAGGCGAACGCGATTCGAGACTCACCGAGTCCTTAACCCCGCTCGTAAAACTTCCAAACAAAACAGCCGTGAACTGGCTCCACCGTCGCCATAAGGTAAAGGTAGGCACCTGCAGCCTTACAACCTTCTCTCGATAAATCAACATCGCTGAGTGAACGGTCCCGATCAAGAACACGGCGGCTGCTCATCGATCGACACCATCGGTCGAACGCATCCACGAACTCAGACGTGTCAACTAAACTGGGCCTAACACCTCGTGACTCCTAACACAAGCGCGACCACCACAACCGCACTTCACCACCAAACATGCCGCGGTTGACCCGCAACGCGGCCTCAACCCGACCCGGCAAGGCAAAATACCATCTCCAAGGAACAATCTTACTAAACACGCTACGAAAACCCAGCGTCTTCTTAGCTCAACTACCCTCTTTCATTTCATACTACTTAGGACTTTATCCCAAACACACCTCAAGTGCACTATGCACTCCTATAAGTGGTCAAACATAAACATACGCCTCTACCCGAGACGGCCTTACCTCCAAGGTCTTCACAGATAACACTCTAAGGCTCACACCTTCTATCCCCAAAATCTTACTCCTGCTAACCCACCATGATTTCTCATCACAACTACCACGCCGCTATCGTAACATAGCACTTAAGGTATACTCACCTTGAACGTTACCGAAGGACTCACGCCCGCCCTCTTCTCAGCCTTGGTTAACCCACAATCTCTACGCTTTCACGCGCATAAGCCCGCATACGTCATGCTCAAGCCCAATCAAGAATTACTCTTGCACAACCCTTTCTTAGGTAGTCATCAAGACTCGCAGACATCAGATACTGCAGCCAAATCCATGGCTAGTAACAGTGGTTTCTTTGCAATCTATATTCTCGCTCCCGCCGGAACCGGGTTCACATATCACGGCCGCAGAGGAACCGCCGCCGCCATGCTTAAACTCGGGGCTAGTGACGCCGCAGAAATCCCCGAACGAAGCACTACCCTAGGTAATGATTTGGGCTCGTGCCTCGTGACCTTCTCAACTCAACTCGCAGCCTCCGGCCGCCTCGCCTCCCGGGCCTGCTGCTCTACGCGAGGCATAACGAGCAGGGAATGAATTTCGCGAGGGTCCAACTTACAACATGCCTTCTAAGGCACGATCTCAGAGTGAGAAGAATAGAAACCAATCCTAAATATCCTATAGCCTCCTCGACATCGTGGTGCACAACACACCGATAATCAAGACTTCATCGATACGGCTCAGACACTTTCCGAGGATTAATCGCTGATACCACTTTTGTCACGACTGCCCGGCCCGTGATCGTGCCTTACCCCGCACCCTAGTGACACAACATCGTAGTAATCACGGAACATAAAACACATACATGAACAAGTTGAAGTACAAAACAAGAATTGAGGGAAAACTTGCCTTTCTAAGATACATAAATAACCACTTTTACAAATGAACCGCTTAATCTTTTTACAAACCCCGCCACAACAAGATTACATGCACTTAAGAAATGATACGACAACCACGACGGACAGTGGTTCGCCATACCTCGAATGTAAGCACCTACAACAACAGGGACTATACCAAGATAAGCCTCCGAGAAACGGAGCTTCCCAAAAGTCAATCGTGACTCCTAAGAGCGAGGATCAACGATCGCGTATTTTACCGCAGATGAACGCACTTCAAGGAGGTCGCATAACAGTACCAAGTATGCGAAATCAGATAATATCAGAATGAAATCATACTAGTCTATATAAAGCAGAGACATGTATGATAACCAAACTACGCTCACAACATAAAACACTATCACTCCAATATAACTATGGGTCTCACGCCCACAACATCAATCAGTTCAGACATGGCCGCATGCCTCTAATATCGTGACGGCATAGACATGTCCATGATGCAACAATAATACCAATGTCCCATGGCCACATGCCCCGGACTTCAGACGTGCAGACATGTCCATGCGGACTCAACAACAAGACAAAGAATCCAAATGGAAGCATACCCGCAGCGCCACGATCGTGTCGATGTCCAAAGGGAAACAATAAGACAACTTTCCAATCGAAGATACCCGCGCGCCACGATCGTGTCAAGATGTCCAAAGGGAAATCACAAGGCGATAATCGAAATGGAAACATACCCGCGCGCCACGATCGCGGTGATATCCAAAGCGACAACTACAAGACCTTAACCAAAATGGAAGATACCCGCGCGCGCCACGATCGCGGTCGATGTCCAAAGCGACAACAACAATAATACTATCACCGAACGCACTGCGGAATTTCTCCGCCACCGCCAAGACATCCAAGTAAGTTCTCAACTACCAACCGACTTCTCTATCGAGACGCGAACACGTAAAACACAACGCTTGTACAATAAAGGCTATCATCACAAGCATAGCAAGTTTCACAACAACAAGCATAGCAAGTTTCACACAACTCAAAGTACTTTCATTTTATGCCAAAGTCCGGGTTTTTAACCCCAAAGTACTACATACGTTAAGTTCTTTTTTTAAAAGAGATCCATTACTTTTATAAAAGTCACCCGATACCCGTAGTATTAGAATGACCAACCCACCTTCCTTTTCAAAATCAAGTAACAACATTCCTTTCCTAAGTTCCAGTTGCCTAGTTTCAATTACTCAAGCTTCTCATTTTCAAATGGTTTCATAGTTCCCAAACTTAATCACTTGATTTCTTTAGAACAATCGAGTAATATAAGTCTCTGCGAGAGTAGGTTATTCTTGTTTACAACATTCTTATTACAAAGAGCCATGATCTAGAAAATGTAATATCATTTTGTCTCATCTTAGTTTCTATGCAGATGGAGGTTTCACCGGTTTTAATACGATACATCATTATTCAATACATTTTCCTTTATTAACGCCGCAGTTGGTCCTGTCGATACACATTCTGATTTCCAAATCGATAACATTATCCTTTAAATAAAACCAAGTACTCATAACTCACGAATGAGGTTTCACACAAACATCCACATTATAACAAATAAGTTTAGTCTCTTATATTATAAGATCAAGTCTCTTAAGTTCTAAAATCATTAAAACATTTTCACTTACATAAGGTAGTTTTAACTAACTTCAGTTAAATGTATTATAACACCATATGTTTTAAACCAACCAAATCACTTAGCACATGACGCTCACCGCACTACATAGTTCACAACAATCATGCTAGAAAAGATAGGAAGAGGTTCACATACCGCGATTTAGTATCGACTAATAGCAAAACGCCCAAGTACTTCCAACCGCTTCGCTACTCCTGCCAAGTAGAACGCGCCACACGTAGTACTTCAACCTATAAGGCCACAAGGCGCTTATTAACATCAAGATCTTATCGTAGAACATTCTACGTAAAAATCGCAAAGACTCTCCCGCAACAGAAATCTCCTCCTCTAACTGGCCGCTACCAAGCCAACCAGTGGGGTTATACATCTAACCCGAACGGTACAATTTACTCCACAAAGACTACTACACAAGTCCATCAGAATACACCCCATGTAATTACAGTCAGCTGGGCTTCTGTGCTTAAGTCAAAAGACATTGCCGCAAAGATTAAGCTTAGTTCTATATATAGTATACTTCAACTATATAATCTAACGACATGTAATTTCCAATTACAAATAGAGGACAAGATATTTACCTCGATAAGCCCATAATTATCCAAGTAAAAGTCGATCCCGGGCAATCGCTTAGCTCCAACTCCGAGCGCCCAACCCGCTCTAAACCACCTCTTAGAAGTTCTAACCGACTTCTACACAATACTCCAACTGACTATGGAGATTTTCCTGTGGTTTCGGTTTTGCCAGGATCGACGGGAAGTATAATAGTATAATCGGGCTTTTTGTAAAGGTATAACCTTAGAATACTACAAGGTATTTGGCTAAGGTAATTGGGCATTATAACAATACTTGAGAGTATTTCTACACCACAAAAAGGGGTATTATACGAAACAACTAGGTTAGTGGGTACCCTACGGCTAGCAACTCTGTGAGGGGGCACTACTTCCGGCTAGCACCCCTAGAGTGGGGTGCTCTCGCCACAAGTGGGGAGGCCTTGGCCGAACTCAACACAAGGGAGGGAGAGGATTTTACACTTAGAAACATTTAGGAACGGACGAAGAATTCATCAAAGGGAGAGGGTATTTATAGCACGCCAAGGCCAACCAACGGCCAAGATCGAGCCAAGTGTTACACAAGTGTAGGGCCAAGATATGCCCAAGTGCCCCTAGTCCCTACTCCTTAAAACCTCACAAATATCTACACAAAAATCAACCAAGACTTGCTCATTCAATCGGCCCTAACGCTTCTTCAGTCCACCAACGAGAGGTGCCGTGTTGCCTCTCGCTGTCCAAAACGCTTCGCCTCTAAAAATCCGCAAAAATACTAAATGACATAGCCGTAATTTACCCTTCGCAGTTAGGTAGAACGCTTCATTAAAAACGACTTAACCGTGTCAGGCACAACATAAATTTCGCCCAAAGGTGCCACATGGGGTGACACGTGTCGCCTCGATTCGCCCAAAATATTTCGCCTTCCAAAATATCCATAACGCCAAAATCTCAAAATCAAAGCTGCCCCACAAAATCAGAATTTCTCCCGTGGCCCCACGTGACCATTTCCAAAATAAAATTCCATAATTCTAATATAATCTAAGAAGTCCAAAACCAAACTGGGAATCCAATTCCCATTAACGAACCTTTTTCCTTCACAAAACCTAAACTTTTCCGTGGAAAAATCGCCTCTTTCTTCTTTTCCAATCTTCCTGTCGTATTCTCGTACGTACGTCCTCGCATACATACCCTGGCACTACGGGGTATAACATTCTTCCCCCCTTAGAAACATTCGTCCCGAATGTTCCTTCTCAGTCTCAAAACGAACACGCGCAAGATAGTCTTCACTACTATACTTACGTAAACAATCTCGCCACACCGCCACGTAAATACCCACGTAAAATACTTACATCCAAGTCCACGAGGAAACACCTCTAACATCACCACAAATAATACTACTTTTGTCACTTTGTCGCGAGCCTTGTTCGACGACCCAACAAATGGTACCGGCCGCACGCGATCACCAAGCTCGCAGACACTAACCCTTACTACATTTCGAGCATCGCTTTAGTATCCAAAACTCGGGTTACTATCTCTAACGTGGTCATCATTAATCGAACATTCGATGGATCTTCGATACTTTCCAACATAACAATACGAAGATCGGACGCCCTTCCTCCTAAGTCTGACGGCAATTGCTAACATATAGGCAACCCGCTTATTCTTCACGAACTCACAGCGCCCAAAGTAACTCGGCTAAGTTCCTTCTGCTTCAAAACTCGCTACACTCGTCCGGTGGTACTTTCAAGAAGACCGACCACCAACTCAACTCTAAGCGCCGCCGATTATCCGCACGATTCTCCGAGCCGCGTAACTTCTTCTAGACAAGCTTCACTATCCACACCGGAACAAGCTCAACCAACTATTCAACCCCGCCAACATCGAACCAATCGACCAAGAACTTACACTTCCGCCTCGCAAGGCTTCATAAGGCGACATCCAACACCGAAATGGTAGCTTAAACGCCTCCACAGGGACAACAATCTCGCAACTTCCCCAAATCCACACACCGCCCGAGTGGCGACGCGACTCGAGACTCACCGAGTCCTTAACCCGCCTGCAAAACTTCCAAACAAAACAGCCGTAACTGGGCTCCACTGTCGCCATAAGGTAAAGGTAGGCACCCCGCAGCCTTTACAACCTTTCTCGATAAATCAACATCGCTGAGTGAACGTCCCGATCAAGAACACGATGGGCTGCCTCATCGACCACCACCGGTCGTAACGCATCCACGAACTCGCACGGGTCAACTAAACTGGGCCTAACACCTCGTGACTCCTAACACAAGGCGACCACCACAACTGCACTTCACCACCAAACATGCCGCTGGTTGACCCGCAACGTGGCCTCAACCCGACCCGCAAGCGCAAAATACCATCTCCCGGAACAATCTTACTAAACACGCTACGAAAACCTAGCGTCTTCTTAGCTCAACTACCCTCTTCATTTCATACTACTTAGGACTTTATCCCAAACACACTTCAAGTGCACTATGCACTCCTATAAGGGTCAAACATAAACATACGCCTCACCCGAGACGGCCTTACCTCCAAGGTCTTCAGATAACACTCTAAGGCTCACACCTTCTCTATCCCCAAAATCTTACTCCTGCTAACTCCACCATGATTTCTCATCACAACTACCACGCCGCTATCGTAACATAGCACTTAAGGTATACTCACCTTGAACGCTACCAAGGACCTCGCCGCCCGCCCTCTTCGCAGCCTCGGTTAACCCACAATCTCTACGCTTTCGGCCGCGCATAAGCCCGCATACGTCATGCTCAAGCCCAATCAAGAATTACTCTTGCACAACCCTTTCTTAGGTAGTCATCAAGACTCGCGTACATCAGATACTCTCCGCAGCCAAATCCATGGCTAGTAACAGGTTGCCTCTTTGCAATCTATATTCTCGCTCCGGCCGTGGAACTGGCGTTCACATATCACGGCCGCAGAGGAACCGCCGCCGCCATGCTTAAACTCGGGGCTAGTGACGCCGCAGAAATCCCGAATGAAGCACTACCCTAGGTAATGATTCGCCTGCGCCTCGTGACCTTCCCTCGAACTCAACTCGCAGCCTCCTACGCCCCGCCTCTCCCGGGCCCTGGTTGCCTACGCGAGGCATAACGATAAGTGGAATGAATTTCGCCGAGGGTCCAACTTACAACACACCTCTAAGGCACGATCTCAGAGTGAGAAGAATAGAAACTAATCCTAAATATCCTATAGCCTCTCGACATTGGTGTGGTGCACAACACACCGATAATCAAGACTTTCATCGATACTGCTCAGAGACACTTTCCGAGGATTAATCGCTCGATACTACTTTTGTCACGACTGCCTGGCCCGTGGATCGTGCCTTACCCCGCACCCTAGTGACACAACATCGAGTAATCACGGAACATAAAACACATACATGAACAAGTGAAGTACAAAACAAGAACTGAGGAAACTTGCCTTTCTAAGATACATAAATAACCACTTTTACAAATGAACCGCTTAACTTTTTACAAACCCCGCCTACAACAAAGATTTCATGCACTTAAGAAATGATACGACAACCACGACGGACAGTGGTTCGCCATACCCCGAACGTAAGCACCTACAACAACAGTGGACTATACCAAGATAAGCCTCCGAGAAACGGAGCTTCCCAAAAAGTCGAACTGTGACCCTAAGAGCGAGGATCAACGATCGTGTACCTTTACTCGCGCATGAACGCACTTCAAGGGCGAGGTCAAGACAACAGTACCAAGTATGCGAACTGCATAACATCAGAAATGAAATCATACTAGTCTATATAAAGCAGAGACACGTATGATAACCAAACTACAGCTCACAACATAAAACACCATCACTCCAATATAACTATGGGTCTCACGCCCACAACATCAATCGTTCAGACATGGCCGCATGCCCCTAATATCCAGACGGCAGACATGTCCATGATGCAACAATAATACCAATGTCCCATGGCCACATGCCCCGAATTCGTGATCGGTGTAGACATGTCCACGTGACTCAACAACAAGACAAAGAATCCAAATGGAAGATACCCGCGCGCTACGATCGTGTCGTGATGTCCAAAGGGAAACAATAAGACAACTTTCCAATCGGAAGCATACCCGCAGCGCCACGATCGTGTCGCATGTCCAAAGTGGAAATCACAAGGCGATAATCGAATGGAAACATACCCGCAGCGCCACGATCGTGTCAAGATATCCAAAGCGACAACCACAAGACCTTAACCAAAATGGAAGCATACCCGCGCGCTACGATCGTGTCGCATGTCCAAAGCGATTAACAACAATAATACTATCAACAGAACGCACTGCGGAATTTCTCCACACCGCCAGACATCCAAGTAAGTTCTCAACTACCAACCGACTCTATCGAGAGACGCAGAACACGTAAACACAACGCTTGTACAATAAAGGCTATCATCACAAGCATAGGCAAGTTTCACAACAACAAGCATAGGCAAGTTTCACACAACTCAAAGTACTTTCATTTTATGCCAAAGTCCGGGTTTTTAACCCCAAAGTACTACATACGTTAAGTTCTTTTTTTTTTAAAAGAGATCCATTACTTTTATAAAAGTCACCCGATACCCGTAGTATTAGAATGACCAACCCACCTTCCTTTTCAAAATCAAGTAACAACATTCTTTTCCTAAGTTCCAGTTTGCCTAGTTTCAATTACTCAAGCTTCTCATTTTCAAATGGTTTCATAGTTCCCAAACTTAATCACTTGATTTCTTTTTAGAACAATTGAGTAATATAAGTCTCGCGTGAGAGTAGGTTATTCTTGTTTACAACATTCTTATTACAAAGAAATGCATGATCTAGAAAATGTAATATCATTTTGTCTCATCTTAGTTTCTATGCAGATGGAGGTTTCTACTGGTTTTAATACGATACATCATTATTCAATACATTTTCCTTTATTAACGCTGCAGTGGTCTGTCGATACACATTCTGATTTCCGAAATCAGTATAACATTATCCCTTTAAATAAAACCAAGTACTCATTACTCACGAATGAGGTTTCACACAAACATCCACATTAAAACAAATAAGTTAAGTCTCTTATCTTATAAGATCAAGTCTCTTAACTTCTAACATCAGTAAACCATTTTCACTTACATAAGGTCGTTATAACTAACTTCCCATAAAGCTATTATAACACCCTATGTTTTAAACCAACCAAATCACTTAGCACATGACGCCTACCGCACTACATAGTTCACAACAATCATGCTAGAAAAGATAGGAAGAGGTTCACATACCTCGCGATTTAGTATCGACTAATAGCAAAACGCCCAAGTACTTCCAACCGCCGCTACTCTTTGCCAAGTAGTAACGCGCCACACGTAGTACTTCAACCTATAAGGCCACAAGGCGCTATTAACATCAAGATCTTATCGCAGAACATTCTACGTAAAAATCGGCAAAGACTCTCCCCGCAACAACAGAAATCTCCTCCTCTAACTGGCCGGCTACCAAGCCAACCAGTGGGGGTTATACATCTAACCCGAACGGTACAATTCTACTCCACAAAGACTACTACACAAGTCCATCAGAATACACCCTATGTAATTACAGCTTCTTCAGCTTAAGTCAAAAGACATTGCAAAGATTGCTTAGTTCTATATATAGTATACTTCAACTATATAATCTAACGACATGTAATTTCCAATTACAAATAGAGGACAAGATATTTACCTCGATAAGCCCATAATTATCCAAGTAAAAAGTCGATCCCGGCAATCGCTTAGCTCCAACTCCGAGCGCCCAACCCGCCTAAACCACCCTTAGAAGTTCTAACCGACTTCTACACAATACTCCAACGGACTATGGAGATTTTCCTAGGGTTTCGGTTTTGTGACTGACGGGAAGTATAATAGTATAACTGGGCTTTTTGTAAAGGTATAACCTTAGAATACTACAAGGAATATGGCTAAGGTAATTTGGGCATTATAACAATACTTTTGAGAGTATTTCTACACCACAAAAAGGGGGGTATTATACGAAAACAACTAGCAGTGGGTACCCACGGCTAGCAACTCTAGGAGGGGGGGCACTACTCGGCTAGCACCCCTCGAGGGGGGGTGCTCTCGGCCACAAGGGGGGGAGGCCCTTGGCCGAACTCAACACAAGGGAGGGAAAGGATTTTACACTTAGAAACATTTAGGAATGGATGAAGAATTCATCAAAGGGAGAGGGGTATTTATAGCACAAGCCAAGGCCAACCAATGGCCAAGATCGAGCTAAGTGTTACAAGTGTAGGGCCAAGATATGCCCAAGTGCCCCTAGTCCCTACTCCTTAAAACCCTCACAAATATCTACACAAAAATCAACCAAGACTTGCTCATTCAATCGCCCTAACGCCTCTTCAGTCCACCAACGGTAGGTGCCAAGTGTTGCCCTCTCGCTGGTCCAAAACGCTTCGCCTCTAAAAATCCGCAAAAATACTAAATGACATAGCCGTAATTTACCCTTCGCAAGTTAGGTAGAACGCTTCGCCAAAAACGACTTAACCGTGTCACGCACAACATAAATTTCGCCCAAAGGTGCCACATGGGGTGACACGTGTCGCCCGATTCGCCCAAAATATTTCGCCTTCCGAAAATATCCATAACGGCCAAAATCTCAAAATCAAAGCCGCTCTACAAAATCAGAAATTTCTCCCGTGGCCCCACGTGACCATTTCCAAAATAAAATTCCATAATTCTAATATAATCTAAGAAGTCCAAAACCAAATCTGGGAATCCAATTCCCATTAACGAACCTTTTTCCTTCACAAAACCGAAACTTTTCCGTGGAAAAATCACCTCTTTCTTCCTTTCCAATCTTCCCGTCAGATTCAGACGCACGCCCTCGCATACATACCCCGGCACTACGGGTATACCGGCGCGATCGCCGATAGGCTGGTTTGACGGGCGAGGTGCGCTAGCGGGACCGCACTTGGCGCAGCAGGTCGCGGATAAGCGGTTTATCCAGAGCTGCCATCGATTTCGTAGTCGATAAGTCATACGCAGATCATCGCCGCCGACATCCGGAGTTCGAGGTTGATGATTGGGTTTTCTCAAGGTGTCACCCATGAAGGGTGTGATGAGATTCGAAAGAAAGGGAAACTCACCAAGGTACATCGCCCTATCGATTGTCCGCAGGCAGTGCAAGGTTGCCACGAGTTGATCTGCCGTCCGACCGGAGGCAAGGCATCCGGTTTTTCATGTTTCTATGCCGAGGAGATGTATCGTGATCCATCTGAGTGCATCCGATTGACGATGTCCGTGACCGAGGGGTTATCGTGATGAGAGAGTCCCATAGCGATACTTGATCGCCGTGTTGTGAGGTCAGGACGGGACGGGCTTCCGCCAAGGTCCTATGGCGAACGAGAACAGGGAGGAGATGACGTGGGAAGCAGAGAGGACATGAGGCAGGTATCCTCACTTATTCCCACACCTCCGTGTAACTCACTTTCCTACTTGTTGATTAAATTGACTTATATGCTTAAGTATTGTTTCAGGCCATGCGTGGCATTTGTAAACTGCTTAAGCATGGGACCTTATCATTATCTGTTTTAGAAAGGAACATTCGGACGAATGTTTCTACGAGGGAGAATGTTATACCCGCATTTGAGTATGTATGTGAGGACGTGACGCAAATGCTTAAACCCTAATTAGGTTAAGGTGAAATTGTGAATTTCCAACTAAAAAGATTCAACCTCGTGAAGGAAATTCTACGCTTTTAATATTTTAACCAATTACGGATTATTCGAGAGATGAAATATTTTGGACTAATGGGAGGCGATACGTGTCACCCCTAGTGGGCTAGGTTGGCAAATTCATCGACAAGTGGCCAAGACAAGTGGCCAAGTCTTGCAAGATATTTTGTGTGGACAAGTGGTCATGGGACCCCCACACACTTGTCCCCACTCTCAACCACACACTTGCCTTCATCCTAGCCCTTGGTTGTCCTATATATGCACCCTTAGTTGATGAAATCTTCCACACATAGATAATTCAAGCCTTGAAAAATATTTTCCCTCTCCTCCTTCACTTGTGGTTCTCGCGAACACACCCTCCCCTAACCAAACTTTGTCCAATAATTCCTAAACTCTTAAGTGTTCTTCCTAGTGTATTAGGAAGACTTTTAACCAAAAGTTAGAAAAGATTTCACTCTCCCTAGCCACAAAAGCCACCCTTGGCCGAGCTCTAGGAACAAGAACCTTAGTGTTCTTCACTTGTTTGAGTTCATTCTCAAGAGATGATGGTTGTGAGCTTCTAGGGTGATTTGTGGTGGGTTTGTATACAAAGATCGGAGCTAAGACTTGCTTGGAACGACATTAAGTTCTTGGATAGATTTTGGGCTATTTGAGGTAGTGAATCTTAAACCTCTTTGTGATTTGGTCATTATACATATATTATAAGTATATTATGAATATTTAATATATGGAGTAAGGTTTGGAAGAGTTGGATCTTGTTAACTTGTTAAAGAAAGGATCGTCGTTAGCCATTAAAATGGTAAAACGATCCAACGATTCAACGATCTTACTTGTGAAGAAGTATTTAACAAGTAACTATAACTTATATTAAGAATGGAAATATAAGTTGGATGACTAATGAGTAATTTGATAAGTAAATGAACAAAGCTGGCCAAGGACCCCAACTTAAGGATCAGATTTACTTTGACAGATTTACATTTCAAGTGGGAAGATTTTTAAATCGCTCCGCTCGGGCGCATGATCCCTTTTAATTATTATTGTTATGAAGGCGTGATAGTAAACCGCTACCGCTTGGGCGTAATCCCCTTCTTTAACTTATTGTTATTATGAAGGCGTGATAGTAAACCGCATTACCGCTTGGGCGTGTAATCCTCTTTACGCTGCTTAATTATTACGCCTTATATACGGTATATATATACTACGGTTACTGGGCCTTGGAAAAGATGGAAAAGTGAGTAGAGGCAGGGAAGTGCTGCCCAATTTTCCATAGAATAAAGAGATCCTACTTAGACGAATTCTACGTCAACTAGAAGCTAATAGTCGATTCGACTATTATAGGTTGACCACTCTACGCGCGGCATATCCGACTTGGCAAGTGGATTTAGCCGAGGAGGTATGTGATTCTTCCTGTCCTCTTAAGCATGATATTTGTAATATATATATAGTACGGTAGACGTACATATGTTGACTAAACTTGGTTTTACTTTAATGTCCTTTGACTTGAGTTTTAAAATAATAAGAACCTTGAAATATTTCGAAAAGAGTTATTGGTTTTAAAGGCTGTTGTTATACTAGCTTTATGGGAAGTTAGGTATAACGACTTAAGAAAGATAAAAAGGGACGGTTTACTTATTTGTTTATAAAAGCCTTGTATTTGTTATACCCCGTATTTCCAGAGTATGTACGTGAGGGCGTACGTATAAAAATTTAAGCCTTAAAGTTGGCAAGGTTCGAAAATTTGGGCACAAGTGCCGAAAAGAATCGTTTTTCGACGAAACGTTTTACAAGATTTCATGAAGGAAAATTCCGCTATGTCATTTATAATTTTTGCGGATTTTTCCGAGAGACGAACATTTTGGATCAACGAGGGTGACAAGTGTCACCTCACATCGACGTAAGGTCAGCGCTGACGAATTGGACCACTTTAGTTGGTAGGATATTTTGTGCAAGTTGGTGTGGTAGATGGATAAGGTGCACATGGCTTAATCCTAGCCCTACACTTGCCTAACACTTGATGGATCTTGGCCATCGTTGGCCATTCCTTGACCTATAAATACCCCCTTTGGAAGACTTCTTCATCCTAAAATCTTCCTAAGTCTCAAAGCTCTCTTCCTCCCCTTAGTAGTATCTCGCCCAAGAGTCCCCTCCCCTTTGAGAAGGCCCTGGCCGAGATCCTCCCCTTGGCCGAAAGTACCCCTCCTGTGGGTGCTAGCGAAACCTACCCCTCGCCTAGTTGTCTCGTATAATACCCCCTTGGGTATAGAAATACTTCAAGCATTGTTATAATGCCCAAATACTTTAGCCCATATACCTTGTAGTACTTTCCAAAGTTACCTCTATACGTAGAGTCCTAAATACTATTATACTTTCCTCACCACAAAACGAAACCCTAAGGAAAACCTTCATAGTCGGTTGAAGTGTTAAGTAGAAGTTGCGAGAACTTCTAAGGGTTGCTTGAGCGGGTTGGAGCGCACTGAGTAGAGCTAAACGCCGCTCGTGAGCGACATTAAACTTGGATAATTTTGGGCTCATCAAGGTAAATACTATCGCCCTTCTATCAGAATTGGGAATTACATATCGTAGTAGTATAGAAATGAATATAAGATTCATGTAAGAGAATTGAATCAGAAAAGAAGGATATTACAAGAAAGACTTGAATCAAATCACATCGTAAGAATACTAGAGTAGAAGTTTAAATCAGATTTACATAGGATCAGATTTACAGAGATCGATAACCTTTATCGTGAATGTTCGCAAGTAGTACGTGCTACTTAGAAGGTGGACAAGGCTAGCTGGTTATAGCCATGAGCGCTTGCTTATAGTCGATAATCGTCGCGAGGTATGTGATTCTTCATATACTCTTGAGCATGATATTTTAAAAGAATATATATATAGTACGGTAGACGTACATGTGTTAACAGAACGTAGTTGTACGGCAATGTCTTTTGACTTAAGCAAGAATAATAAGAATCTTGAAGTATTTCAAAAGAATTAATAAACCTTTTTGAAAGAAGAGTACTTGGTTTTAAAAAGAGTTATACTAGCTTTATGGGGAGTTAGGTATAACGTCTTAAGAGAGGTAAAGAAAATGGTTTACTGATTTTTAGAAGTTAAGAGACTTGATCTTAAAAGGTAAGAAACTTGACTTGAATGTATTAATATGAATTTTGTGAAACCTCATTTGTGAGTAATGAGTACTTGGTTTTTAAAAGGAATAATGTTTTACTGATTTCGGAAATCAGAATGAGTATCGAACAAACCACTGCAGCGCTAATAAAGGAAAATGTATTGAATAATGAAGTATTATTAAAGCCAGTAGAAACCTCCATCTGCATAGAAGCTAAGATGAGACAAAATGATATTACATTTTCTAGATCATGGCTGCTTTAATAAATGGTTATAAACAAGAATAAATTGCTCACCCTATGGCATATGTTATTCAATTGTTTTAAAAGAGATTAAGACATTGAGCTATGAAACTTTTCTAAAATAAAAGAGACCTGAGTAATTGAAATTAGGCAAACTGGAACTCTAGGGAAAAGAAGGCATTCTTTTGTCTTAAATTGGTTTAAAACATAAAGTGTTATAACAGCTTTATGGGAGTTAGTTATAACGACTTTATGAAAACAAAAGAAGGGTTTCATCATTGGTTTTAATGTGGTAACTTGACTTTAAAAAGAGAAGTGTTTTGGTCCAAAAAGAAAGCATGGTATTGCCTTAATTTGGTTTTAAAAAGGAAAGTATGAAAGTTGTTTTGGTTTACTTAAAAGATATAAGTCACTCTATTTTTATACTACGGGTATCGGGTGACTTTTATAAAAGGAATGGATCTCTTAAAAGGAATTTAACGTACGTAATACTTTAGGGTTAAAACCCGGACTTTGTCATAAAATGAAAGTACTTTAAGTTGTGTGTAACTTGCCTATGTTTGCGTATGATAGACTTGTTGTGCAAGGAATGTATTTCACTCGACTACCGCTCATGGATGAACCGAATGTATTTCACTGACCACCAAGCTTCACGGATGAACCGAATGTATTTCACTCGACCACCGCGATTCATGGGATGAACCGAATGTATTTCACTCGACCACCGCTCACGACGGACCGAATGTATTCCATCCGACTACCGAAGTTCATGAGATTTAACCGAATGTATTCCACACGCTTTATACCGGGTCCATGAGACGGGCCGAGACATGTTAAACGAGCACATGAATTGTACTTAGATCGCCAAGAATGGCGAAGGAGTTCCACGTACGAGGATGACTTTGAGGCGCGAGTCCTCGACTTGACATGATCGCTTATGTTGTGGAATCGTAGTTTGGTTATCATACATGCCTCCCGCTTATATAGACTATTATGATTTCATATATAGTATTTACGCTTCACATACTTGGTACTGCACATCGACCTCCTTCGGGCCGCGCTCATGCCGCAGTAGAGGTACACTACCGTTGATCCTCGCGCTTAGGATCACATTTCGTTGTATCGAAGTCCGCCTTCTGAGGCTTATCTTTTGGCATGTTACCCGAGTCCAGAGGTTCTTGTACATTCAGGGTATGGCGGCCCCGCCCCGCCATAGTTGTTGTAAAAATCTTGTGAGGTCTGTGAGATCACGCGGGAAGGGCTAAGGATTGTAATCGCTCAAATGTCTGTATATATATATACGTAAAGGCAACCGCTTTGGCCTGCTTTCTTTCATCTTGATCCATATCTATTTATATGTTTAAAGTTTTTATTTCCGGTTTTCTCCGATGTTGTATCACTAGGGTGCCCGGTAAGGCACCACCACGCCCAGTTCGGTCGTGACAAAAGTGGTATCGCAGCGCTTAGTCCTCTGAAAGTGTCCACGCATCGTGTCAGTAGAGTCTTGATTATCGGTGTGTTGTGCACCACATCTATAATCGTGAGGCTATAGGACATTTAGGATTGGTTTCATTCTTCTCATTCCGAGATCGCCCTAGAGCCGTGTGATAAGTCGACCCTCCGACATATTCCTTTCCTTTACCGCTATGCCTTCGAAGGCAACCTGTGCCCATGGGCAAGGCAATGAGGAGTTGTTAGTGAGATACAGAGGGGTACGAGGCGCAGTCGGCCAAGACTGAGACAAAGCCCGACGGCGAGTTTCGCTGACGCCAAAGACCAAAGAGAGTTTAGAGCGCAGCAGCCGGTCAGCCGAGACTACAAGACTGAGCCTCCACCCCACACTGGAGCGGATGAGATGGGGTACAAGGAGATGGTCCGCCATCGCCGTGGTCGTGGCCGATATGAGGATAGGTTGACGCAGCAATTCCGCCCCAAAGAGCACCCGTAGTTCACCCCGCGCATGGCGAGACTACGGATTTTCTCGAGATGTAACCCGCCAGAGTTTTATGGGTCGAGGTACGAGGATGATCCGCAGGAGTTCATCCGGCAGCTACGCCGATCATGAGAGTGATCAAGGCATCGAGACCGAGCCGCTGGTCCTAGGTTCGTGACGGCCGCGTGGATACCGCAAGCCGATCGTTTGATTCGCGAGCTGTCCCGGGAGAGAATGCACTTCCACTATATGGGACGAAGTTCTCAAAGGCATTTCTTGCACACTTTTGCCTCCACAGATGAGGAGGGCTCGGGCCGACGATTTTTGACGCTGAGGCAGGGATCGGACGCTTAGAGAGTACAATGTGGAGTTCGACTCATTAGCTCGGTATGTCCCCGCCAGAGTAGCCGAGCATGGAGGATGAGTACACCGCCACGCCACCGGGCTAGATGATTACTTGGCAGGCTTGTACGGTGTAGCTCTTCACCGCACGGACATTGCCCGCATGCAAGCTCATGCACCAGATGCGAGGCACGGAGAGGTCGGAAATGACCGAGATCGTGAGAAGAGGCCGTGACAGCAGGTCCTTTGGTAACTTTCGAGGCGACCGCCAAAGAAGCAGTTATGTACCTCCGCAAGATGCAGTGGTCCTCCGCGCCTTCGTGACGCTCGGTATTCGAGCCGGCCGAGCTCCGTGGCTTCGTTCACAGATATACGCGAGTTCTAGCCAGCAGGATTCATGTCCCCCTCAGTGTGCACGATGTGGCAGACGTCATCCCGGGAATGTCGCTTTTATCGGTGCTTGTTTCACTCGCGTCGCCTGGCCATGCGACGAGATCAGGCTTATACGAGGGTACCGCAGCCTGGCACGCATCACGGATCTATGGCCGTTCATCACCTTCTACAACTACGCGCCGCAGGCGTGATCGTGATTAGAGTAAAGCGGTAGATACAGGTATATCCTTAACCCTCTAGAGTTTCGCATACGTGATGCAAGGAGTATATGTTGTGTACGATGTACAAGATGTTGCAAGTGATCTTTGTCGTAATGTATAAGTATACGCGAGTAGTTGTGGGAAAATTCGGGTAGTGTAAAATGGAAGTGGTAGCTTTCATGACCAGATAGGTAAGATTGTTCCGGATCGGGAACAAGAGCTTGACGCGTTGTTGGTCGGGTCAGCTATGTTACGCCAACCCGCTGCCTGCTTTCGAGGTGGGGTCAGCTCGGTGGTCCCGCCAGTGGTAGGGTCACGAGGGTGCTAGGCCCAAGTTTAGATGACCATCGATGAGTTCGTGGATATGTTCGACCGTGCGGATCGCGAAGGCCGGAATAGCCTTAAGGAGATCGAGGCTAGTAAGATGACCAAGTTCGAGGTGGTGATCCAAAGTTTTGGAAACTAAAGCAATGACTAAAGTGTGGTACGCCTACTAAAAGAGTTCAAGTGTTCGGAAGCGGTACGAGTAAGGAAGGAAGAGAACGTGTTATTTTCAGGCGACGTGGCATCGCAACTTGTTAAGAAGAACTTCATCGTTGTCCGCCTTGAGAAGGAACATTCGTGATTTAATGTTTCTGGCGAGGGGAGAATGTTATACCTCAGATTTCCGCAGTATGTACGCGAGGGCGACGATAAAAATTTAAGCCTTAAAGTTGGCAAGGTTCGAAAATTTTGGCACAAGTGCCAAAAGAATCGCTTTTTGACTAAACGCTTTACAAGATTTCGTAAGGAAAATTCCGGCTATGTCATTTATAATTTTGCGGATTTTTCCGAGAGACTTAAACATTTTGATCAACGGAGGGTGACAAGTGTCACCTCACATCGACGTAAGGTCAGCGGCTTGGACGAATTGGACCACTTTAGTTGGTAGGATATTTTGTGCAAGTTGCGTGGTAGATGGATAAGGTGCACATGGCTTAATCCTAGCCCTACACTTGCCTAACACTTGATGGATTCGCCATCGGTTGGCCATTCCTTGACCTATAAATACCCTTTGGAAGACTTCTTCATCCTAAAAACTTCCTAAGACTCAAAGCTCTCTTCCTCCCCTTAGTAGTATCTCGTCCAAGAGTCCTCCCCTTTGAGAAGGCCCTGGCCGAGAGCCCTCCCCTGGCCGAAAGCACCCTCTCCTGGGTGCTAGCCAAACCTACCCCTTTCCTAGTTGTCTCAGATAATACCCCCTATTTGTGGTATAGAAATACTCTCCAAGTATTGTTATAATGCCCAAATACTTTAGCCCATATACCTTGTAGTACTTTCCAAAGTTACTCTATACGTAGAGTCTGAAATACTATTATACTTTCCTCACCACAAAACGAAACCCTAAGGAAAACCTTCATAGTCGGTTGAAGTGTTAAGTAAGTGCGTAGAACTTCTAAGGGCTGCTTGGAGCGGGCTGAGCGCACTGAGTATGAGCCAAACGTTGCTCGTGAGCGACAGAAACTTGGATAATTTTGGGCTCATCAAGGTAAATACTATCGCCCTTCTATCAGAATTGGGAATTACATACGTAGTAGTATGTAAATGAATATAAGATTCATGTAAGAGAATTGAACTGAAAAGAAGGATATTACAAGAAAGACTTGAACCAAATCACATCAAGAATACTAGAGTAGAAGTTTAAATCAGATTTACATAGATCGTATTTACGAGATCGATAACCTTTATCGTCAATGTTCGCAAGTAGAACGTGCTACTTAGAAGGTGGACAAGGCTAGCCGGGTTATAGCCGTGGAGCTTTTGCTTATAGTCTATAATCGCCGCGAAGTTATGTGATTCTTCATATACTCGAGCATGATATTTTAAAAGAATATATATATAGTACTTAGACGACGGTGTTAACAGAACGTAGTTGTACGGCAATGTCTTTTGACTTAAGCCCAATAATAAGAATCTTGAAGTATTTCAAAAGAATTAATAAACCTTTTTGAAAGAAGAGTACTTGGTTTTAAAAAGAGTTATACTAGCTTTATGGGGAGTTAGGTATAACGTCTTAAGAGAGGTAAAGAAAATGGTTTACTGATTTTTAGAAGTTAAGAGACTTGATCTTAAAAGATAAGAGACTTGACTTGAATGTATTAATATGAATTTTGTGAAACCTCATTCGTGAGTAATGAGTACTTAGTTTTTAAAAGGAATAATGTTTTACTGATTTCGGAATCGAACGAGTATCGAACAAACCATCAGCATGGCTAATAAAGGAAAATGTATCAATAATGAAGTATTATTAAAACCAAGAGAAACCTCCATCCAGATAGAAGCTAAGACGAGACAAAATGATATTACATTTTCTAGATCATGGTCGCTTAATAAATGGTTATAAACAAGAATAAACTGCTCACCCTATGTCATATGTTATTCAATTGTTTTAAAAGAGATTAAGACATTGAGCTATGAAACTTTTCTAAAATAAAAGAGACCTGAGTAATTGAAATTAGGCAACCGAACTCTAGTGAAAAGAAGGCATTCTTTGTCTTAAATTGTTTAAAACATAAAGTGTTATAAATGCCTTTATGGGAAGTTAGTTATAACGACTTTATGAAAACAAAAGAAGGTTTCATCATTGGTTTTAATGTGGTAACTTGACTTTAAAAAGAGAAGTGTTTTGGTCCAAAAGAAAGCATGGTATTGCCTTAATTTGGTTTTAAAAGGAAAGTATGAAAGTTGTTTTGGTTTACTTAAAAGATATAAGTCACTCTATTTTTATACTACGTATCGGTGACTTTTATAAAAGGAACGGATCTCTTAAAAGGAATTTAACGTGACGTAGTACTTTAGGTTAAAACCCGACTTTGTCATAAAACGAAAGTACTTTAAGTTGTGTGTAACTTGCCTATGTTTGCGCATGATAGACTTGTTGTGCAAGGAATGTATTTCACTGACTACCGCTGCTCACGGGATGAACCGAATGTATTTCACTCGACTACCGCTCACGGGATGAACCGAATGTATTTCACTCGATCACCGCTCATGGATGAACCGAATGTATTTCACTCGACCACCGCGCTCATGGGATGAACCGAATGTATTTCACCGACTATCGCTGCTCACGTAGATGGACCGAGAATGTATTCCATCCGACTACCGAAGTTCATGAGATGAACCGGAATGTATTCCACACGCTTCTATACCGGGTCCATGAGATGGGCCGAGACATGTTAAACGAGCACATGAATTGTACCTAGATCGCGGCAGCGAGGAAGGAGTTCCACGCACGAGGGATGACTTCGAGGCGCGAGTCCCCGACTCGACATGATCGCTTTATGTTGTGAACTATAGTTTGCTATCATACATGTCTCCCGCTTTATATAGACTATTATGATTTCATTTATAGTATTTAAAGCCACATACTTGGTAATTGCCAGATCGACTTCGGGCCGCTCATGCCGCAGTAGAGGTACATCTACCGTTGATCCCCGCTTAGGATCAGATCACATTTCAACAGATTGGAAGCTCCGCTCCTTCTGAGGCTTATCTTTTGCATGTTACCCCGAGTCCAGAGGTTCTTGTACATCTGTGGTATGGCGGCCCGCCCGCAGAGTTGTTGTAAAAATCTTAGAGGTCCGTAGCACAAGTGTGGCGTGGTTGTAAGGATTGTAATCGCTCAAATGTCTGTATATATATATGCCAAAGGCAACCGCTGGTTGGCCTGCTTTTCTTTCATCTTGATCCATATCTATTTATATGTTTAAAGTTTTTATTTCCGCTGCTTTTCTCGACGTTGTATCACCAGTGGTGCCCGGTAGGCACCACCACTGCCCGTTCGGTCGTGACAGATTAATTTCAAGGTGTAGTAGTTGGTTTGATAAGTAAACATGTTATGATACTACGGTGTTAGTGTCTTGTGATGTCAGAGGCGGGTTACTCGCTGAGCTTACGTTGTTTAACGATAAGCCCGCCAGGCTAGTACTATATCACTTACCCTCTTTGACTTGTTATGAGCCGCGTTAGCTACCCCGACGCGAGGAATACCTCACGTGGGTCCACGCGACCTACGCGAGTCGCGGAGTTCCAGGATTGATCACCCGTGTGTTACGCCGACGCGAGGAATACCTCACGCGTCCAGCGACTACGCGACCGCGGAGTCCAGACGATGCCGCGTTAGCTACCCCCGACGCGGTGAGTATCACGCGTCCGAGGACCTACGCGACTACGGAGTCCAGATTAGGCTCGCATAATGATACTACGGGCGATCGCCTTGCTTTCGATCATTAGCAAATTATAAAAGACCAAGTTATGTTACATGTATTTTGCTCGGTTATGCCGTGGCACTACGTGCGCTTAAGTTGGGTTGTTTTGTACATATCCGTGAACTTGTTTTAAAATGTTATAATTTCATTCAAGATTTTACGCTTCACATACTTGGTACCGTTAGATCGACCTCTCTTGGGCCGCTCATGCCGCAGGTGGAAAGTGTGCAGATCCGCATCCTTAGGATCTTTTGCTTTGGTGTCAGGAGCTCCATCTTCTCCGGAGGCTCGACTTTTGGTATGGTTCTCCCTGATGTTGTAGATATATGTACATTCAGGGTATGGCGGGGCCCTGTCCCGCCATAGTTGATTACTTCCTTAGAGGTCTGTAGTCCTATTGTACAGTTGAGATGTAACTGCCAGATTTTGGTTTATATATATATGCCGAAAGGCGATTTTTCTCAAATAAACTGTACCTCAATTTACATTGTTTCATGTCTTATTTTTATATTCCGCTGATTTTCTCTGATGTATGACTACTCGGGTGCCCGGGTAAGGCACCAGTCACTGGCCCCGGAACGGGTCGTGACATACTTAGTATGAATTGTGGGGCGGAATTTTACACGTATTGTAAGGCGTGTAATCCTCTTTGGTTGGTTGTTGTATTGAGCCTTAAATGTGGCGTGTTTGGTTATTGAATTCGGCCTTGAAAAAGGTGGCAAAGTATGTAGAAACAAAGGAGGTGCTGCCCGATTTTCCGTAGATTAAGAGAGCGAATACTTAGTATTATTCTACTTTTGAAGCTAGAGGTTAATGGACGACATGACCATTATAGGTCAAGTACTACGAGTAGCATATTCGACTAAGGGGTGGAAAAGCTAGCAAGGATAAAGTACTGGGAGCATTTTGCAACTTGTCGCTAGTCGTCGCAGGTATGTGAACCTCTCCTTTCTTTGGCATGATCCCACGCATGAAATAGCCATGTGATAGTATTTCATGATTCTTTCTACTCTAGGAGTTAAGAAGTGTCCAAATTGTTGATTCTAAGTTAGAAATATGTCTAAAATTATCCTAAGTCCTTACCATGTCTTATGAGACGCTGGTAAGAATGGTTGCGGTTATGAGATTTGATTTAAAGCTTTGTGCCTTGTTTTATTTGAAGTAAGTAAGTGTTACACCCCGGAAATTTCCAGGATAGGTTTATAAGAACGTACGTAAGAACTCAAATGTTAAGATTTGAGACGAGTAAGAATTTATCGGAATTTTGGAATTTGTCGGAAACTAAATATCATGGATTTAACGGGAGAGCGACACGTGTCACCTCCCCTTAATAGTCTTGGACGAAAATGACATGGGGGAAATGGTCATTTGACCATAATTTAAAAGACCAAGTCTTGCAAAGGCAAGAGCTTGACATAGTTGACTAAGTCAAATGCCACTTGGCTTGATCCTTGTGAAATACATCCAAACCACCCATTTGTTCTAATCTAGACCTTCCATTTGGTTATATAAGCTCCTTAGTAGCAAGACAAGGCTTAACACTTAGAAAATTTTCAAGAATTTTGAAGAAACCCTTAGAGGGGCTCTCGGCTTTAGCACCCTTCAAGAGAGAATTTTTTTTGTTTCTTGTCCAATAATCTCCCCACTTTAAACCAAGGTACCTAAGGGTATTATACGTGTATCTCAATAGAAAGATCCCGGAAAATGGTGTTTTCGTATTAGTCGCAAGGCGGAAACTAAAGGAGTTCTTCTACTTTGAAGTTGGAACTTGAAGATAAGTTCTTCATAAGCTTCTAAGGGTTGCTTGGAGTGGATTGGAACGTCGAAAGGAGGAACTAAAGTTGCTAAGGATCGACTTGTGATCTTGGATCATATTTGGGCTAATTGAGGTATAACCTTCATTTTACTTTTGTAATCAAGATTTCACGTTATGATAAGTTATAAGTGATCGCGTGATACGTGTTGAAGTTTATAAGTATTATGGATCGATCAGAGCCTTAAAATCTGAAATGCCATTTAAGCCGTGAAGTTGGATTACAAGTTGGTCGCTTATTAGAATCGCCGATGTTACTTACTTCAAGATTATAATAGTTATAATCGATTGCGATTTGATATCATGTTATGCTAACAACTTGGATTGAAATGGCAATCGTTAAGAATCGTGTTGCATTGTATCAATACGGCCGAATTGACTAGTAGTTTGTATTAGTTTGGTATCTTTTGGGCGGAATTTTACACGCCTAGTAGGCGGTAATCCCCATTGTTAATTGTATTGATCGGGCCTTAAATGCGGCGTGTTTGGTTATTGAATTCGCCTTGAAAAAGGTGGCAAAGTGAGTAGAAACAAAGGAGGTGTTGTCCGATTTTCCGTAGAATTTAGAGACTTTACACTTATAATATTCTACGCTTGAAGTAAGATGTAATAGACGCATTTATGGTCATTATAGGTTGACATACTACGACGCGAATCGACTTAGCAAGTGGATTAAACCGAAGAGGTATGTGGAACTTTCTTATCTCTTGAGCATGAATAAGTTGTAAATGTATAGTACGGTAGACGTACAAGAGTTTGACAATCTAGTCTATTTGATATCCTTGGCTTATTTTAAGAATGTCCAAGTTGGTTGAGTTAGGGAGTTAACTCACTTGTTAAATATTAAGGATATCTTGGTTTTCAAAAGTTAAGAGACTTTAAGTATGTTGAAAATATTATTGATACTTGTTTTGTTGGAAAGTTTAAGTCTCTCGTTATAAAGAAGATGTAAGTTGTTAATGTATAAAGCTAGTATAACTACTTTATGGGAAGTTGGTTATAATAGATTTATGGAAGGTTAAAAGAGTGGTTTACTCTAAGTAATTTAAGTATGTTAAATGACTTGAAATAACGAAAGGCAAATTGATTTAAAGACATCAATTGCTTAAGGTTTTAAAAGAAAGAAGTCACTTGATTTAGAAGCCCGAAAATGTATTTTCTAAAAAGGAATTGTGACTTGTCTTGAAATGTAGTTATGACTTGATACTACGGTTATTAGTATCTTGGAAGTTTTATTTGAAAATGAGTCATTTTAAAAGAATAGAAGTACGTAGTACTTTGGGTTAAACTCCTGATTTATAATGTCGTGTTAGTGCCTTAAGTAAACCAAATGAGAGTGTATATGAATAAGACTAATAAGAAGTTGGGATTTCTTAACTTGCTTACTTATCGCGGTGATGTTCTGCAGTGCTTATGTTATGTATGATGGCCAGTTGAGGTAGGGTAAGAGTATATCTGAGGGGTAAGTCCCCAAGATAGTTATACCACCTGCTTTACCACCTTCTCCAGGGTAAGAGTATATCTGAGGGGTAAGTCCCCAAGATAGTTATACCACCTGCTTTACCACCTTCTCCAGGGTAAGAGTATATCTGAGGGGTAAGTCCCCAAGATAGTTATACCACCTGCTTTACCACCTTCTCCAGGGTAAGAGTATATCTGAGGGGTAAGTCCCCAAGATAGTTATACCACCTGCTTTACCACCTTCTTCAGGGTAAGAGTATATCTGAGGGGTAGATCCCCAAGATCGTTATACCACCTGCTTCAGAGTAAGAGTATAAATGAGGGGTAAATCCCCAAGATCGCTATACCACCTGTTTCCGTGGATTTTCTACCTATACATTTGATTACTCTCATTGTTAGTAAGGCAATCGCGGTAATCGTTAATCGAGTTATCATACCGCTCCAGCTTTATTATAGACTTATGATTTCATTACGCATTTCGGGCCACATATTTGGTACATGTCAGATCGACTTCTCGGCCGCGTCACGCCGCAGTGTAGTATGTGCTGTTGATCCTCGCCTAGGATCATTGTTCACCGCTGAGAAGCTCCTTTATTCCGGAGGCTTATCCTCGGTATTGTTTGTTGTACATTCAGGTACGGCGGGCCCGCCCCGCCAGAGTTGTTATTCTGAGGTATGTAGTCACATTGTGGTTCGGGTTGTAAAGAAAAAAATGTAATCGCTTTATTTGTATAGTTTACTAAGGTGGCCTTATCGGCTAGCTCCGTTGTTATTTTATGTTTCAACATTTTTATCGGGTGTATGTTCGCCGCTATTCTCCGATGTATACCAAAGGGATGCCTAGGTAGGCACTACCACGCCCGGTCGGGTCGTGACAAAAGTGGTATCAGCGCTTAGTCCTCTGAAAGTGTCTACGCACCGTGTCTAGTAGAGTCTGATTATCGCGTGTTGTGCACCACATCTATAATCGTGAGGTCGCAGGACATTTATGATTGGTTTCATTCTTCTCACTCTAAGATCGCGCGACAGAGCCGTGGTTAAGGTCGTCTCTCCTAACAAGTTACGTTGTTTGCAGCCACGAAAGGCAAAGTGACTCAGAAAGATTATGTGGATTGCGATCCGTGTTGGTAATGTTTGTAGTATAGTTGGTATTGGGACATAAAACTATACAGATTTATGTGCTGGTCACATACGTGTTGCTTAGATGATTTTAGATTACCGTGATTTGGTAGGACTAAATAAATACCGGAAGGTATGAATAGCAAGGAACTCTCATCAAGGTTTTACGTACTAATTTGAGATAATTAGGTGACGATGAGTTGTGCGAGAATGAAATGGACTTAAGAGGTTAATTAAGGGACTTAATGGAAGACTATGTTAATAGATTGAGCTACGAGGGGATTTCGAGAATGGTACGCGAGATCCGTGATGGAGTAAGTATGGTTGTCGCGACAAGATCGTTATACTCGTATTTGCAGTATGTACGTAAGGACGACGCACGGAAGTTTGAGCCTTGTTAGGCATAGGACCGAAAATTTTGTTCACAACCCCGATTAGAATCGTTGACGCAAACGCTTTACAAAATTCATGGAAGGGAAAATTCGCTATGTCATTTATAATTTTGCGGATTTTTCCTAGAGATAGAATATTTGATCAACGAGAGGTGACACTTGTCACCCTCAAGTGGACTGTAAAGTGGCGCCCCTCGACGACGGGCATGAATTTGTGGCTTGCTTTGTGGCCTAAAACTGGGTCCATGTTTTGGGAGTAGGATAGGGGCACTGGGAAAATCTCGCCTCCACTTGCCCCCACTTGGCTTGATCACGCCATTGAACTCCCTATAAATACCCCCTTTGTGAAGACTTCTTCATCCAAACTTCTAAGTCTTGAAAGCTCTCTTCCTCCCCTTAGTGCTGTCTCGCCCAAGAGTCCTCCTCTTTGAGATGCCCTGGCCGAAACCCTTCCCCTTCCTAGTGGCCTCGCCGAGAAGCACTTCCTCTCTCGAGTGTTGTTCTCGTGAAACACCCCCTTGGTAGAAAATACTCTCCAAGTATCAGACTATACCAAAATACCTTAGCCTTATACCTTGTAGTATTCCAAAAGTTACCTCTATACGTAGAGCCCTAAATACTACCTTTGTCCTTTTGTCTCAAAACGAAACCCTAAGAAAATCTTCATAGCCGGTTGAAGTATTAAGAAGTTGCGTAGAACTTCTAAGGGTTGTTTGGAGCGGTCGAGCGCCTGCAGTGAGCTAAACGTTGCTCAGATCGACATTTAAACTTGATAATTATGGGCTTATCGAGGTAAATATCTTGTCTCCTATCAGAATTGAGTTTACATACTATCAAGTATAAGAATTATATAAGTTATATACCGAAGGTATATAAGAAGGGAATTGAATCAGATTTACATAGTCGTATTTACATGAGACTTGTGAAGTTTGACTGCAGGGAAGCGCCAATTTTTCGAGAATCTTGTATCTAGATTTATTCTACCGAGTAGTCTAGACTTTGATAGACTTGTATAACCGTTATAGGTTGAAGATCGCGAGTAGCGATTCTACTCGAAGGATGGAAAAGGCTAGCAGGACTACAGTACTTTGGAGCTATTTGCTATTAGTCGATAATCGTCGCGAGGTATGTGATTCTTCCTATCCTTTGAGCATGATATTTTAAAAGAATATATATATAGTACGGTAGACGTACGTGTGTTAACTGAACGTGGTTTTACGGCAATGTCTTTTGACTTAAGCTTGAATAATAAGAATCTTGAAGTATTTCAAGAGAATTAAGAACCGTTTTTGAAAGAAGAGTAATACTTGGTTTTAAAAGCTTAAGAGTTATACTAGCTTTATGGGAAGTTAGGTATAACGACTTAAGAGAAATAAAAGAATGGTTTATTGATTTTAGAAGTTAAGAGACTTGATCTTAAAAGATAAGAGACTTGACTTAATTGAATTAATCAATTTTGTTAAAACGAAGCCTCATTCGTGAGTAATGAGTACTTGGTTTTAAAAGGAATAATGTTTTACCGATTTCTAAATCGTAATAAGTATCGAATGCACTACAGCGCTTAATAAAGGGAAATGTATCGACTATTTAAGTATTATTAAAACCAAGAGAAACCTCCATCCGCATGTGCTAAGACGAGACAAAATGATATTCCATTTCCTAGATCATGGTCAGTTATAAGATTGTTATAAACAAGAATAACCTACTCACATATAAGGCATATGTTTCTCAAATGGCTTTAAAAGAGAATTATATCATTAAGTGATTAAAACTACGAACTACTAAACCTTTCAAAATGAGAAACTTGAGTATTTAAAATTAGGCAAACTTGAACGCTTGGAAAAGAATGTTGTTACTTGATTTTACAAAGAGAAGTGTTTTGGTTTACTTAAAAATATAGTCACTCTATTTTTATACTACTGTATTGTGTGACTTTTGTGAAAGAAACGGATCTTTAAAGAGTTAATGTATGAAGTACTTTGGGGATAAAACCGAACTTGTTTAACATAACGCAGAAAGTACCTTGTGTGAAAAAACTTGATCGTGTTGGTTTGTGATAGCCTTGTAATACTTTCTTGTTGGTTTGATAAGTAAACATGTTAGATGCTACGGTGTTATTATCTTGTGATGTTTGTGTAAAGGGGTTTCCCTCGATCGCGCTTATGTTGTTTAAACGATCAGTCGTTATGTTGGTATTGTACCACTCACCTTGACATGATCCCGAGGGTTAAGCTGTCCTCCGATGCAGGGTATATCTCAGGCGGTCTGGGACCATGATTCGAGAATACCTCATGCGGGTCCAGGGACCTACGCGAACTACGAGTTCCGTTAGTGCGCGCCTTGTGGTCACGCGTCTATGTGGGCTACGCGGATCGCGAGTCCAGTGACGACGCCGGGAGTAGCTACCGACGCGGGAATACTCACGCGGGCCATCGAGTGGCACGCGAGTCGCGGAAGTTCTGTGGCTAGACGCGCACATTAGATATCGCGGCGAGCCGCCTTTGATCATGTGACGGCTTCAGACAGATCTCATGATACGCTTTATGACCTTGTTGGTACTGTGGGTTTTAGTAGTCGGCTATGCCTTCGCATTTACCCCGCACGGCTTTATTATGACACGTGAGACTCGTGTTCATGCGTGTTCCTGGTGCTTTTATATCATGGATCACGGCAGTGAGGAAGGTATTCCATGGGCATGATTGATGTCGCGGGCGTGAGACCCATAGTTATATTTGAGTGATGACTCTGAGGGCGAGTCCCCGACTTGACATGATCGCTATTTATCGTGAATCGTAGTTTGCTTATCATACATGTCCCCGCTTTATATAGATCGCTATGATTTCATTTACGTGATTTTCGCCACATACTTGGTACCGTTGTAATCGACCTCCTTCGGGCCGCTCATGCCGCAGTAGAGGTACACCGATTGATCCTCGCCATGTGGTCACAGCTCATTGGGAAGCTCCGCTTCCGAGGCTTATTCGTATAGTCCCCGCTGTTGTAGGTGCTATTCAGGTATGGCGGGCCCCGTCCCGCTGTTGTCATATCATTCTGTGAGGTCCAGAGTAATCGCTAGGGCAGAGTTGTAATGGGATGTAATCGTCGTTTTAAGTATATATATATATGCCGAAAGGCAAGTTTTTGCAGATAAACTGCTTCACATTTCATATTATATCATGTCTTGTTTTATGTTCCACGACACTACGATGTCTACTGGGTGCCCGGTAGGCACTACCACGCCCGGTTCGGCCGTGACAAAAGTGGTATCGAGCGCTTAATCCTCTGAAAGTGTCTACGCATCAGATCTAGCATGCTTGATTATCGTGTTGTGCACCACACCAATAATCGTGAGGCTATAGGATATTTAGGATTGGTTTCATTCTTCTCACTCGAGATCGTGCCTCAGAGTCAGGTTGTAAGTCGACCTCTAACGTATTTCTTTCCCTCACCGCTATGCCTCCACGCAAGGCAACCCGCCCGTATGGCGGCAAGGCACCGAGGAGCCGCGAGCAGAGCACAGAGGGTTACTAGTGGCACATGCCCAATCATCACCGGTGGTGCTTCATTCGGGAGTTCTCATGACGCCGCCACTTCAAAGAGAGTTTAACGCAATGGCAGCAGCCTTATCATGCCATGATAGTTGAACCTTCGCCCACGACCAAAGAATGTAAAGTATAGATTGCAAAGAGACGACCCTGTTACTAGCTAAGGATGTAGCTACCAGAGAGTATATGATGTACCGATTTATCACGGGTCTTGGGGACTATTTAAGAAAGGGTAGTGTAAGAGTAGCGCTTCAGTCAAGCTTGAGCATGGCCTGTGTACGAGCTTATGCGCAGCAGGCCGAGAAACGTAGGGACCAACAGGTTAACCAAGATCAGTAGAAGAGGGCCAGGACGGCAGGATCCTCTAGTAACTTTCGAGGCGAACCGCCTCAGCAGCAGATTAGATATGCACCTCCGCCAGTGCAGAGTGGTCCTCCACAGCCAGACGCTCGATGGCCGGAGTTGGTCGAGCTCCGTGGCTTCCGATCCACGCCATACGATGTTCTAGCCACCGCCCGCTTTTCTCAAGGTTCATACAGGCGCACGCCATCCCGGAATGTCGTCTTTTGTTGGTACTTGTTTTGCTCGCGCCGCGGCCATGTGTCGAAAGGATGTCCTAGTAGGAGGGATGCAAGTAGAGGACTCACCACCGCATCAATGGCGATTCTGGTTCGGAGAGGAAGGTGTTAGCTGCAGAGGCCACCCCACCTACAGGCCGCTGTGGTAGATGTCATTGTGAGTGTCGACTTCTTCGACAACTTGTTTTTCTTTGGCGACAGCAGGCCATTTTTCGAGAAATTGTCCGACTGCAGGTGGCGCGATGTAGAGACTCACCTTCGTGATCGGGTTAGTTAATCACCTTCCTAGCTATGCGCTCTTCAGGTGTGATTGTTTAGGACGACAAAGGGGAAGTGAAGCAGTAGATACAGGTATATCTTTAATCCTCTAGAGATTAGTATGTGTGATAAGATGAGTATATCTTAAGTGTTATGTTCTGATAGCAGTGTGTTAATTGTGATTTGAAATCACGGTTAGTGAGAAGGGTAAGTTTGGGGATAAGGAAAGTGTGAGCCTTAGAGTTTTGTACGTAGAGACCTTAGAGGTAAGGCCACCTCGAGTAAAAGATGTATTTTTGTGTTTGACCCTTATCATAGTGCATGGTACACGTGAGCTATGTTTGTGGGATGAGTCCCTGAGTAGTGTGAATGAAAGAGGGTAGTTGAGCTAAGAAGACCGCTAGGTTTTCGTAACGTGATTTTTGAGATTGTTCCGGATCGGCGAGCTAGTGTTTTGCGCGAAAGTGGGTCGGGTTGAGGCCATGTTGCGGGTCAACCCGCAGACTGTTTTGTGATGGGGTCAGTTCGGGGTGGTCCCACCAGGTGGTAGGGTCACGAGGGTGTTAGGCCCAAGTTTAGTTAACCATCATGCGAGTTCGTGGATGCATTCGACCAGTAGTCGGGCCGATGAGGTCAGCCCATCTTATCTTTCAATCAAAACCGTGTACTCGGCAGTGGGTTATGCGAGATGATTATATCAGGAAGGTTGTAAGGCTGCACGAGGTGCCTGCTTTCACCTTATGTCGTGCAAAGGAGCCTGTGTTACGCTTATTTTAGTTTTCTCGGAAGTTTTACCAGCAGGTTAGGAACTCAAAGTAGTCTCAAGATCGATTCGCCTCTGTTCGTGGGTAGTGGAGGATTGTTGTCTCCGTTGGGGAAGTGTTTTATAGCTACCATTTCAAGATTCAGATGTCGCCTTACGAAGCCTTTTACGCGGTAGAGTAGGTTGCACACGATTGGTTCTGACGTGGGCAAGGTTCTGGGATTGTTGGTTCATACTTGTTTCAATTAACGTGATAGAGTGAAGCTTATCCAGAGAGGTCATTGAAGCACAGAGTCAACAGAAATGTGGTAAGTTATGAGAAGGAGTTCGTGTACGAAGGGTACGATTTAATAAGGGAAGAAGCGAGCATGTGTTAAGAACATAGATGTGATCATTACTTTTGTAAAGTAAGGGTGCAGGGAGTATATTTTCGACTTTGGGTGGAAGCCAGTGACGGAGGTGATTTCCTCAGACTTGAAGTTGAGTAATTGCGCTGTGTTATGTTATGGCCAGTGTACGGATGATTGTTTTCGTAAGTATAGTAGTGAAGACTATACGCACTCAGGTGTTTTGAGGTTTGTATGAACATTCGACGAATGTTTCTAAGGAGGGAGAATGTTATACCCGTATTTGCAGTATGTACGTAAGGACGACGCACGGAAGTTCGAGCCTGTTAGGCATAGACCAAAATTTTGTTCACAACCCCGATTAGAATCGCTTCGACTAAACGCTTTACAAAATCTTGGCGAAGGAAAATTCGCTATGTCATTTATAATTTTATGGATTTTTCCGAGAGATGGAATATTTTGACCAACGAGGGTGACACTTGTCACCTCAAGTGGACTCGTGAAAGCCGGCGCCCTCGACGACGGGCATGAATCAGGCTTGCTTTTGCGGCCTAAAACTTGGGTCCATGTTTTGAGTAGGATAGTGGGCACTGGGCAAATCTCGCCCTCCACTTGCCCCCACTTGGCTTGATAATGGCCATTGCACTCCCTATAAATACCCCCCCCCCCTTGTGAAGACTTCTTCATCCAAACTTCTAAGTCTTGAAAGCTCTCTTCCTCCCTTAGTGTAGTGTCTCGCCCAAGAGTCCTCCCCTTTGAGTATGCCCTGGCCGAAACCCTTCCCCTTCCTGCTGGCCTTTGGCCTAGAAGTACCCCTCTCTTGAATGTTGTTCTCGTGAAACACCCCCTTGGTAGAAAATACTCCAAGTATTGTACTATACCAAAATACCTTAGCCTTATACCTTGTAGTATTCCAAAAGTTACCTCTATACGTAGAGTCTTAAATACTACCTTTGTCCTTTTGTCTCAAAACGAAACCCTAAGGAAAATCTTCATAGCCATTGAAGTATTAAGAAGAAGCGTGAGAACTTCTAAGGGTTGTTTGGAGCGGGTTGAGCGCCTGCAGTAGGAGCTAAACGTTGCTCAGATCGACATTTAAACTTGATAATTATGGGCTTATCGAGGTAAATATCTTGTCTCCTATTGTAATTGAGTTTACATACTATCAAGTATAAGAATTATATGTTATATACCGTGAAGGTATATAAGAAGGGAATTGAATCAGATTTACATAGGATCAGATTTACATGAGACTTGTGAAGTTTGACTGCAGGGAAGTCACGCCCAATTTTCCGTAGAATCTTGTATCTAGATTTATTCTACCGAGTAGTCTAGACTTTGATAGACTTGTATAACCGTTATAGGTTGAAGTATCGTGAGTAGCGTATTCTACTCAAGGATGGAAAAGGCTAGCGTGACTACAAGATTGGAGCTATTTGCTATTAGTCGATAATCGCCGCGAGGTATGTGATTCTTCCTATCCTTCGAGCATGATATTTTAAAAGAATATATATATAGTACGGTAGACGACGTTTGTTAATCGAACGTGGTTTTACGGCAATGTCTTTGACTTAAGCTGAATAATAAGAATCTTCAAGTATTTCAAGATAATTAAGAACCGCTTTTGAATAAGAGTAATACTTGGTTTTAAAGCTTAAGAGTTATACTAGCTTTATGGGAAGTTAGGTATAACGACTTAAGAGAAATAAAAGAATGGTTTATTGATTTTAGAAGTTAAGAGACTTGATCTTAAAAGATAAGAGACTTGACTTAATTGAATTAATCTGAATTTTGTTAAAAGTGTGAAACCTCATTCGAGTAATGAGTACTTGGTTTTAAAAGGAATAATGTTTTACCGATTTCAAAATCGTAATAAGTATCGAATGCACTACAAGCCGCTTAATAAAGGGAAATGTATTGACTATTTAAGTATAATTAAAACCAGTAGAAACCTCCATCTGCATAGAAGCTAAGATGAGACAAAATGATATTCCATTTCCTAGATCATGGCTGCTGTTATAAGATTGTTATAAACAAGAATAACCTACTCACATATAAGACATATGTTTCTCAAATGGCTTTAAAAGAGAATTATATCATTAAGTGATTAAAACTATGAACTACGAAACCTTTCGAAAATGAGAAACTTGAGTATTTAAAATTAGGCAAACTTGAACGTTTGGAAAATAATGTTGTTACTTGATTTTACAAAGAGAAGTGTTTTGGTTTACTTAAAAAGATAGTCACTCTATTTTTATACTACGGGTATTGTGTGACTTTTGTGAAAGAAACGGATCTTTAAAGAGTTAATGTATGAAGTACTTTGGGGATAAAAACCCGAACTTGTTTAACATAAGTAGAAAGTACCTTGTGTGAATAAACTTGATTGTGTTGGTTTGTGATAGTCTTGTAATACTTTCTTGTTGGTTTGATAAGTAAACATGTTAGGATGCTACGTGTGTTATTATCTTGTGATGTTTGTGTAAAGGGGTTTCCCTCGATCGCGCTTATGTTGTTTAAACGATCAGCCGTTATGTTGGTATTGTACCACTCACCTTGACATGATCCCGGGTTGCGCCTCCGCAGATATCTCAAAGCGGTCCGGGACCATGATTCGAGAATACCTACGCGGGTCCGTGGGATCATGCGGAACTACGAGAGTTCCGTGTTAGTGCGCCCTCGTGGTCACGCGGTTTACGTGGGCTACGCGGATCGCGAGTCCAGGACGATGCCGGGAGTAGCTACCGATGCGGAGAATACCTCACGCGGGCCATCGAGTGGCCTACGCGAGTCGCGGAAGTTCCAGGGCTAGACGCGCACATTAGATACTGCGGGCGAGTGGCCAGCTTTGATCATGTGACGGTCCAGACAGATCTCATGATACAGTTTATGACCTTGTTGGTACTGTGGGTTTTTAGTAGTCGGCCATGCCTTCGTACTTACCCCAGACGGTTTTATTATGACACAGCGGGACCCGTGTTCATGTGTGTTCCTTGGTGCTTTTATATCATAGATCGCGGCAGTGATAAGGTATTCCACGCATGATTGATGTTGGAGTGAGACCCATAGTTATATTTGAGTGATGACTTTGAGGGCGCGAGTCCCCGACTTGACATGATCGCTATTTATCAGGAATCGTAGTTTGGTTATCATACATGTCCCCTGCTTTATATAGATCGCTATGATTTCATTTACGATTTTCGGGCCACATACTTGGTACCGTTGTAATCGACTCCTTCTGGGCCGCTCATGCCGCAGTAGAGGTACACCAAAGATTGATCCTCGCCATGTGGTCACAGTCAGCTTGGAAGCCCGCTTCTCGAGGCTTATCTTTCGTATAGTCCCCTCGTTGTTGTGTGCTACATTCGTGGGTATGTGGCCCTGTCCCGTCGTTGTTGTCATATCATTCTTAGAGGTCTGTAGTACTGTTGTGGGCAGAGTTGTAATGAGATGTAACTGTTCGGTTTTAAGTATATATATATGCCGAAAGGCAAGTTTTTGCAGATAAACTGTTTCACATTTCATATTATATCATGTCTTGTTTTATGTTCCGACACTCGATTTATGTCTACTGGTGCTCGGTAAGGCACCAACACGGTCTGTTCGGTCGTGACAAAGACAACCCGATTATAGTATATAAGAAGTTAGTGTACCCGTTTATGGTGTGGGATCAGTTGATAGTAGTCCCGCTACGTGACAGGGTCACGAGGGTACAAGCCCGAGTCTAGTTAATCGTTTTACGGGTTCGTGGACGTGTTCCACCGAACTGCCGCGAGAGCCTAATGGGCCTTATATTGTTTAATTTAGTAACTCGAAAGAGCGAGGCGTAATTAGTATGGAATTTATGACGATGCTAGTATAAGTTTGGAAGTACGGAAAGAGTACGCACCAAAGGAAAAGAGAGCAACCAAGTGTAAAGAAATAAAGCATGAATCCACGGGGATCTTTCGAGGCGACTACACCCGCGAGTGTCAGGTGGTAGCCGAGCGGGTAGATAATTACCAGAACGACATACCGTTGACCCCAGCAGATCTAGCAGAGTCGTATGACGCACATCGAGGTCATTATGAGTACCGCCAGTTGGCCTCTTGTTATGCCGACGCGATCTCTGCAGAGAGATTGATTTGGTACCGCTTCCTGCAGTTTGCCATCGAGTGGAAAGGAAGAGAAGTGGTGGTAACCAAAGGAATTATCCTTCCTTCTTTGGCATTGTTGATTTTAATAAGTCCAGGTGACTTGTTCATTCGAGGTAAATTGACGCCGATAGTAAGTAATAATTGAATTTGAAGGAATTTTTTAAGTGCCTCGCGGTACTTCGAGTTGGTTCGTGCGTGGCCACGACACCTTCCGGATAATTTCAGGAAAGTGTGCAAGGCATGAATAAAATAAGTACTAGTGCTGCCGACAGAAAGTTGAGGGCAACTTTGGTAGGTCTTGAAAATCTACATGACTTTAAGGCGCGCGTGATGATTAGATATTTATCGACCGCGAGAGACCGTGATTTGGGTCAGGACTCAAGGAAGGTTTAAGAAAGCGAGATAAGTTTTCTCCCCACATAAAAGCGACGCTTTACGACATGGGGTGGCGTACCCATGTTGTTAGACGGGGATACGAGACTGCAAAGTCTTCGTGATCGCTACGCCATAGGTTATAGTTTAGATAACCGTGGGAAAAGTATTGGTCGAGGTAATTAAGAATCGCCACGACCAACCTGCCCGTGATCGTGCCTTACCTCGCACCCTAGTGATACAACATCGAGAGAAAATCAGCGAAATAAAAACATGAACATGAATTAAGAGAAAAGATAAATAAACAAAGTCAACCAAAACAGCTTGCCTTCATCATATATACATAAAAATACCCGAACAGCTTATCCTTTTACAAACCCCGCCCACAACAAAAGCATGCACTTAAGATTTTTACAATGTTATGACGGACAGTGGCCCCGCCATACCTCGAATGTATAAGAATCTGCACTGTGGTAACATACCAAAAGATAAGCTCCAAGGAACGGAGCTTCCCAACACGCAAATGTGATCCTATAAGCGGATCGACACGATGACCTTTTACTCATGCAGATGAACGCACTTCAAGGAGGTCAAGATAACAGTACCAAGTATGTGAAATCAGAAATACTATAAATGAAATCATAATAGTCTATAAAGCAGAGACATATATGATAACCAAACTACGCTTCACAACATAAGAGCAAATATGTCAAGTCGTGGACTCACGCCTAAAAGTCATCCTCATGCCCGTGGAACTCCTTCCTCACCGCCAGCCTAGGTACAAATCATGTGATACGATAATGTGTCTCGCCCATCTTATGGACCCAATATAGAAAAGGGTGGAATACATTCTGATGAACCTGTAGTCAAGTGAAATACATTCCCTGATGAACCTGGCCTCAAGTGAAATACATTCTGATTTAACCTGGCCTCAAGTGAAATACATTCCTGATGAACCTGGCCCTCAAGTGAAATACATTCTGATGAACCTGGCCTCAAGTAAATACATTCCTGATGAACCTAATCAAGTGAAATACATTCCTGATGAACCCAGAGTCGAGTGAAATACATTCCTGATTTAACCTAATCAAGTGATATACATTCCTGATGACCCAGAGTCAAGTGATATACATTCCTGATGAACCCAGAGTCGAGTAGAACACAAGATTTACACAACAAGGCTATCACACGTAACATGGTCAAGTTTCATAACAACAAGTATAAGCAAGTTACACACGACTCAAGGTACTTTCATTTTATATCAAAGTCCGATTTTTAACCTTAAAGTACTACGTCCTAAATTCCTTTTAAGATCCATTTCTTTACAAAGGTCACCCGATACTGTAGTATAAAATTTGAGTGACTAACATTGTTAAGTAAACCAAAATGCTTTCCTTCGTAAAATCAAGTAACAACCTTATTTTCCAAACGCTCAAGTTTGCCTAATTTCAATGCTCAAGTTTCTCATTTTAGAAAAAGGTTTCAGAGCTCATAGTTTTAGTCCTTTAAAACATAATTCTCCTTTAAACGTTTCGAGAAACATATGTCTTATATGTGAGTAGGTTATATTCTTGTTTATAATCAATCTTATTAAGCAGCCATGATCTAGGAAATGTAATATCATTTTGTCTCATCTTAGCTTCTATGCAGATGGAGGTTTCTACTGGTTTTAATAATACTTCATTAGTCAATACATTTTCCTTTATTAACGCCGCAGTTGGTTTGTCGATACACATTCTCGATTCAAATCAAGAAACATTCTAAGCCGTTATACCTAACTTCCCATAAAGCTAGTATAACTCTTAAGCTTTCAAAACCCAAGTACTATTCATTCTTTCAAAACGATTCATAAATCTTTGAAATACTTCAAGTTCTTTATTAACACATATCAAGCCGCTTATTATTCAAATCGCTTACCTTTTAGAAACCACAAAGTATTTGCTTATCCACATAAAGTCATATAACCGACTTCCCATAAAGCCTTTATAACACTTTATGTTTTAAACCAATCAAATACATTTAGCACATGACGCTCACCGCACTACATAGTTCACACATATCATGCTAGAAGAGATAGGAAGAGGTTCACATACCTCGCGACGATTGTCGACTAATAGCAAAACGCCCAAGTACCTTCAAACCGCCGCCACTCCTAAGCCAAGTGGATCACTCCACACGTAGTACTACCACCTATAGAGGCCACAAAGCGCCTATTAATACCTTTAGATCCCGACGAGAATATTCTACGTAAAATTCGCAAAGACTCTCCCCGCAACAACAGAAATCTCCTCCTCTATCGAGGCCGCTACCAAGCCAACCAGTGGGTTAACACGCCCGACCGACGTACAATTCTACTACACAAAGAATGCTACACAAGTTCATCAGAATACAATCCTATGTAATTACAGCTTCTCTTATTTAAATTCAGCTTAAGTCGCAAGACATTGCCGTAAGTATTATTCAGCTTAAGTCAAAAGACATTGCCGCACAATTATAATGTTCAGTTCTATATATAGTATACTTCAACTATATATTCCTACAACATGTAATTTCCAATTACAAATGTAAGGTCAAGAATGTTTACCTCGATAAGCCCAAAATTATCCGAGTTTAACGCCGCCTCCCGAGCAAGGTTTAGCTCCTACTGAGTGCTCCAATCCGCCCAAACAACCCTTATAAGTTCTAACCAACTTCTCTTAAGTACTTCAAACAACTATGAAGATTTCCTTAGGTTTCGCTTAGTGGCTAAAGGAAAGTATAATCGTATTTTCCGGGCTTTTATAAGTTGTAACTCGGGAATACTACAAGGTATTTGGGCCAAGGTATTTGACATAACAACAATACTTTGGAGAGTATTTCTATACCACAAAGGGGGTATTTATACGAGCCAACTCGGCTAGTGGGGTACCCCACTGCAAAACACCACCAAGGAGTGTGGCTCTCGCCAAGGGAAAGGGAGGGCTAGGACGAGAATTCTCAAGAGGGAGGGAGAGGGGTTTTCAAGACTTAGGCAATTTGTGGACGAAAGAACTCATCAACTAACGGGGTATTTATAGGTCAAGCCAAAGCCAACCAACGGCCAAGATCAATCCATGTGTTAGGCAAGTGTAGGGCTAGGATTTACCAAACACAAATATCCTACCTAACCTTGACTTTGTCAAGGCAACAAAAACGCGCTAACCTTTGTTCATTTTCGCCCAAACGGACGCTCAAGTCCACCAACGGGAGGGTGCCATGTCGCCTCCCGCTGGTCCAAAATGTTTCGCCTCTAAAAATCCGCAAAAATTATAAATGACATAGCCGGAATTTTCCCAACAAAAGTCATGGAAACGCTTTCATTTAAAAACGACTCTAATCGGGTGTTGTGTACAAATTTCAAACTTGCCTAACTTAAGGCTCAAATTTTCTACGCACGCCCTCACGCATATACCAAAAAAATACGGGTATAACATTCTCCTCTCCTTAGAAACATTCGTCCCGAATGTTCCTCCTCAAGACTGATAACGCTAAAGTTCTTCTAATAAGTCGCCAACGCCACAACCGCCACTTAAACAACATATGCACGCAAATACTTATATCCAAGTCCACGAGAAAACACCTCTAACATCACAAACTTTTGTCAATTTGCCGCGAGGTTCTAGTGTCACTCCGGCGACCCAACAAATGGTACGGACTGCATGCGATTCCTGAGGTCTAAAATATACATCCTTCGTGACCTTCTCCCTTTACAAGAAATGATCAGATCTATGCTCGCAATACATGCCGTTTCTACCCTTACTCGTCAGACTTTCTCGAACTCTTGAACTCTTTTAGCATACGCATCACACTTTAGTTTCCAAACTCGAGTCACTACCTCCCAACTTGGTCATCCTATTAGCCTCGATCTTCCTTAAGGCTATTCCCGCCTTCACGATCTACTGGTCGAACGATCCACGAACTCATACGAGGGTCATCAAAACTGGGCCTAGCACCCGGTGACCCTACCACTGGCGTGACCACCCAGCTGACTCCACTCATTTTCGGCGACGTTGACACGCAACACGCCTCAACCCGACCTCCGTCACGCTAACTCTCTTGTTCCTCGATCCGAACAACCTTGCTAAATCACATCAATATTTTCTAGGCATAAATGCACTCGACAAGGATCACTCGCAGAATCTTGTACTCAAGACGGCCTTACATCTAAGGTCTCAACCGTAATATTCTAAGGTTCATCATTTTCTCACCCTGTGCTTACCCTTTTTCCCCAACTGTGTTCCTAAATCACATTTTAGCACAAAGCTATCCGAACATAACACTTAACACATTAACATAACATCAAAACATACAAGCCTCTAGATGGTTATGATATACCAAGCTACCGCCCACTCTAATCATAAGTCCACTCGCAGGCGATAATCAGGGGCGCGGCTTAACTCGCCATCGATCCTAGGTCGCGCTGCCGCGCATTCTCCTATAAGCACGCCTTACATGGCCCCGACGGCCGCAGTGAAACAAGCACCGTGAAAGACGACATTCCCGGATGATGTTTGCCACATCGCACACCGAGGGGACATGAATCCCGGCCTAGCACTCACGTATACCGCGGAACTAAGCCCCGAGCTCACCAGCCCCGAATACCTCAACGCCCCAAGACCGAGGGGACCACTCAGATCGCGGAGGTACATAACTAGATCGCCACCGAGGCGTCCGCCTCAAAGTTACCAAAGGACCCCGCTGCTCGCCCTCTTCGCCGATCTCGGCCATTCCGCCGACCTCTCCGTGCCTCACATCCTAGTGCATGAAGCTTGCACGCTGGCGATGTCCATGCCCTACCAAGAGCTACACCTGCATGCTTCTCGCCAAGTAATCGCCCAGCCGTGACGTAGCGGTACTGCCCTCCATATCCGCTATTACAATGGAACATACCGAGCTAATGAGTCGAACTCCACATTGTACTTTCTAACCGCCCGCCCGCCCCGCCTCAACGCCAAAAATCTGTTTACCCGAGCCCTCTCATCTCGCGAGGCAAGAAATGTGCAAGAAATGCCTCGAGAACTCGCCCCAAATCGCTGGAAGTGCATGCTCTTCCCGACAGCCCCACGAATCAAACTACCAATCGCAGATCACGCACTGATGCGAACCCAATACCACCGACCGCTCGAGGCTCGATCACTCACGATCCAGAGTTGTCTGATAAACTCCCGAGGGTCGCCTCGCCTCGATCCATAGAACACCGGAGGGCTACAACTCGAAGTCACGTAGCCTCAAACCGCTCGCCGGGGTGTACTACGGTGCTATCGGGCCGGAATCGCCGATCCAAATTTATCTCATATCTGCCACGACTCGCCAGAATCGCCATCTCCTTGTACTTCATCTCATCGCCTGTGCCGTGGACCGAGGCTCGTATCAGAGTCTCGCAGCCACCGCCGCGCTCTAAACTCGCTGGCCGGGCGGCGCGCTAAACCCGGGCTTGGCATCGCTCAGTATCGACCGCTCGCGCTCGCATTCTCTCAGATCTCACTAACAGCCTCCTCGATCGCTTTGCCTATCTGGCTCAAGGTTTTACGCGAGGCATAATCGTAAAGGAAAGGAATACGCCGCAGGGTCCAATTTATCACACGCCTCTAAGGCACGATTCGTAATGAGAAGGATGGAAACTAATCCTAAATGTCTCGCAGCCTCCCGACATAGATGTGGTGCACAACACACCGATAATCAAGACTTACTAGACACGGCTCAGACACTTTCCGAGGACTAATCGCTCGATACCACTTTTGTCACGACCCAACCTGCCCGGATCGTGCCTTACCTCGCACCCTAGTGATACAACATCGAGAAAATCAATGAAATAAAACATGAACATGAATTAAGAGAAAAGATAAATAAACAGTCAACCAAAACAATGCTTTCATCATATATACATAAAAATACCCGAACAGCTTATCCTTTTACAAACCCCGCCACAACAAAGGCATGCACTTAAGATTTTTACAATAGCCTATGACGGACAGTGGCCCCGCCATACCCTCAATGTATAAGAATCTGCTGCACTGTGGTAACATACCAAAAGATAAGCCTCCAAGGAACTGAGCTTCCCAACACGCTAAATGTGATCCTATAAGTGGATCGATAGCCGATGTATTTTACTCATGCAGATGAACGCACTTCAAGGCGAGGTCAAGATAACAGTACCAAGTATGTGAAATCAGAAATACTATAAATGAAATCATAATAGTCTATAAAGCAGAGACATATATGATAACCAAACTACAGCTCACAACATAAGAGCAAATATGTCAAGTCGTGACTCACGCCCTAAAAGTCATCCTCATGCCCGTGGAACTCCTTCTCACCGCCAGCCTAGGTACAAATCATGTGATACGATAATGTGTCTCGCCCATCTTATGGACCCAATATAGAAAAGGGTGGAATACATTCTGATGAACCAGAGTCAAGTGAAATACATTCTGATGAACCTGGCCTCAAGTGAAATACATTCCTGATGAACCGGCCTCAAGTGAAATACATTCTGATGAACCTGTCCTCAAGTGAAATACATTCTGATGAACCTGGTCTCAAGTAAATACATTCCTGATGAACCTAATCAAGTGAAATACATTCCTGACGAACCAGAGTCGAGTGAAATACATTCCCTGATTTAACCGTAATCAAGTGATATACATTCCTGGATGACCCAGAGTCAAGTGATATACATTCCTGATGAACCGTAGTCGAGTAGAACACAAGATTTACACAACAAGGCTATCACACGTAACATGGTCAAGTTTCATAACAACAAGTATAAGCAAGTTACACACGACTCAAGGTACTTTCATTTTATATCAAAGTCCGGATTTTTAACCTTAAAGTACTACGTCCGTTAAATTCCTTTTAAGATCCATTTCTTTTACAAAGGTCACCCGATACTGTAGTATAAAATTTGAGTGACTAACATTGTTAAGTAAACCAAAATGCTTTCCTTCAGAAAATCAAGTAACAACCTTATTTTCCAAACGCTCAAGTTTGCCTAATTTCAATGCTCAAGTTTCTCATTTTAGAAAAAGGTTTCAGAGCTCATAGTTTTAGTCCTTTAAAACATAATTCTCCTTTAAACGCTTCGAGAAACATATGTCTTATATGTGAGTAGGTTATATTCTTGTTTATAATCAATCTTATTAAGCACCATGATCTAGAAATGTAATATCATTTTGTCTCATCTTAGCTTCTATGCAGATGGAGGTTTCTACCGGTTTTAATAATACTTCATTAGTCAATACATTTTCCTTTTATTAACGCCGCAGTGGTTTGTCGATACACATTCGATTTCCAAATCAAGAAACATTCTTGCCGCTATACCTAACTTCCCATAAAGCTAGTATAACTCTTAAGCTTTCAAAACCCAAGTACTATTCATTCTTTCAAAACGATTCATAAATCTTTGAAATACTTCAAGTTCTTTATTAACACATATCAAGCCGCTTATTATTCAAATCGCTACCTTTTAGAAACCACAAAGTATTTGCTTATCCACATAAAGTCGTTATAACCGACTTCCCATAAAGCCTTTATAACACTTTATGTTTTAAACCAATCAAATACATTTAGCACATGACGCTCACCGCACTACATAGTTCACACATATCATGCTAGAAGAGATAGGAAGAGGTTCACATACCTCGCGACGATTGTCGACTAATAGCAAAACGCCCAAGTACCTCAAACCGCCTACTCCTAAGCCAAGTGGATCACTCCACACGTAGTACTACCACCTATGAGGCCACAAAGCGCCTATTAATACCTTTAGATCCCGACGCAGAATATTCTACGTAAAATTGCAAAGACTCTCCCCGCAACAGAAATCTCCTCCTCTATCGAGGCCGCTACCAAGCCAACCAGTGGGTTAACACGCCCGACCGGACGTACAATTCTACTACACAAAGAATGCTACACAAGTCTATCAGTAATACAATCCTATGTAATTACGCTCAGCTTTCTTATTTAAATTCAGCTTAAGTCGCAAGACATCGTAAGTATTATTCAGCTTAAGTCAAAAAGACATTGCCGCACAATTATAATGTTCAGTTCTATATATAGTATACTTCAACTATATATTCCTACAACATGTAATTTCCAATTACAAATGTAAGGTCAAGAATGTTTACCTCGATAAGCCCAAAATTATCCGAGTTTAATGTCCGCTCCCGAGCAAGGTTTAGCTCCTACTGAGTGCTCCAACCGCCCAAACAACCCTTATAAGTTCTAACCAACTTCTCTTAAGTACTTCAAACAACTATGAAGATTTCTTAGGTTTCGCTTAGTGGCTAAAGGAAAGTATAATCGTATTTTCTGGCTTTTATAAGTGTAACTCGGGAATACTACAAGGTATTTGGGCCAAGGTATTTGGACATAACAACAATACTTTGGAGAGTATTTCTATACCACAAAGGGGTATTTATACGAGACAACTAGGTTAGTGGGTACCCCACGGCAAAACACCACCAAGGGGCGGGGGGGTGGCTCTCGGCCAAGGGGGGAAAGGGAGGGCTAGGACGAGAATTCTCAAGAGGGAGGGAGAGGGGTTTTCAAGACTTAGGCAATTTGTGGATGAAAGAACTCATCAACTAATGGGGTATTTATAGGTCAAGCCAAAGCCAACCAATGGCCAAGATCAATCCATGTGTTAGGCAAGTGTAGGGCTAGGATTTACCAAACACAAATATCCTACCTAACCTTGACTTTGTCAAGGCAACAAAACGTACAACCTTGTTCATTTTCGCCCAAATGGACGCTCAAGTCCACCAACGGGAGGGTGCTGTCGCCCTCCCGCTGGTCCAAAATGTTTCGCCTTTCTAAAAATCCGCAAAAATTATAAATGACATAGCCGGAATTTTCCCAACAAAAGTCGTGGAAACGCTTTATTTAAAAACGACTCTAATCGTGTTGTGTACAAATTTCGAAACTTGCCTAACTTAAGGCTCAATTTTCACGCACGCCCTCACGCATATACTCAAAAAAATACGGGGTATAACAAGAACGACGTCCCAAGTAGTCGAGGAAGTGTCGTGAGGACAAAAATACAGGTAGTACGCATATATGAAACTGCACGATTATGAATCAAGATAGAAATACTTTGGCTAATAATAAGCCTAAGGTAAGGATATGGCCAGAATGATAAAGAAGAATACGACTATGGTTATGTAAGTTGCACGAGATATGACTACCCTAGACTAGTTTAGACCAAGTAAATAATGGGAGGTAAGAACATTTCGAGGAAATGTGGTAACACCTAGCTATAGGCTCTACAAACTGGGAAAGGAAAATCGGGTTACTACTTTAAGAGATCAAGGAAATCCCCCCCCCCCCCTAAATTGTGATTGACAGGAAGTCTTAGCCATGGGGCAAGCAAAGGAATCAAATCTAAGTTTAGTGACCAAATTTGGTTGCAACAGAGAAAGGGAAAGAGGAACCATAAGTGAGATTAGGGATACCCGAATATTTCGCAGGAATGAGAAAGGCTTCCAGTTATTGGAAGATAAGTTGACTCGACTACAGTTCTAACACCTCCTGAAAGACTAGAGGGTTAGGTTTTTATGATAACACGTTGGGTGTCAATAGGTTGTAGCCGACGCAACCCGATAAGGATAGAGCTTATGTTTTTCCGGTAGTTAGGGAAGCAGGAAAGGAAATTACGCCACTCACGATTTAGAGTTGGCGGCAGTTAATCATGCCTTAAAGATTTAGAGGCGTGACTTATATAGACTTCATGTGGATATTTGTGCACTCACAAGAGCCTCGTATATCTTCCGACAGAGGCGCTGAATTTATGACAAATGACGGCGGGTAGAGTTATTCAAGGATTGTGATATCGATATCCTATACCACCCAGGGAAAGCCAAGACAGTTAAAGATACTCTTAGTCGCAGATCTAAGGGTAGTATGCCGACGGGCAGCCGATAGATCGGACGGGTCCGTGAGATTCTTCGCCACGAGCCTGTGGGTTCGATTATTTGTTCCAAGGTTGACGGAGCTTTAGATCCGAGAGGTCGCCGAGTCTTCCTTCACAAGAGCTAAAGAGGCGCTGTGATGAGGATCCAGCTTATGATATGATGTCGACATACCGCTCTCCAAGAAGAGAAGAGCTGCTTTGTGTAGCACCGCATGGCCGTGTTATGAGAAAATTTTGTGTGTGCCCGATGCTGCAGGACTTGTCGGCAAGTTTTAGGGGAAGGCACGCAGTGCTTCTTGCTTTATTTTGTTCGGGGTCGACCAAGATGGATCATGGCCTCAGAGGTATGTATTGGTAAGATGGCCTGAAGAGGGACGTAGCAGGGTTTGTTGCTTAGTGTCCGAATTAGTACAGTCACGGTTGAACACCGTAAGCCCATGGGCTATTACAGTGATTTAGATCCCGACTTAGACATGAGGTACTTAAAATGGATATTGTTACAGGTGGCATCGCAGAGGAAGTGCGCGACTCGGGGGTCATGGTAATAGTCGACGAAACCGCCGTGGTTCTTCCTGTTAGGACCACTTACTTACCGAGGTTCATGCTAGCTTTTATAGCAGGGATTGTGAGATCGCACGGGTTCCTACGCTTATGACGTCGCATGATGAGCCGACACGATAACTTCGGAGGTTTTTCGTAAGGGTTTTAGGACACAGTGAGTCTCTGTTGCATTACACCCTCGATCGACGGACAGGTAACGCACTATCCGTGCACTTCGAGGATAGGTCATGGCCTGTGTTCTTGATTTAAATAGCCGAGGGTTAGTTGCCTCTTGCTGAGTTACGACGATGACGTATACCCTTCCAAAGATTCGGATGGCCCGCATGCAGGCCTTGTATGTAAGAAAGTGCAGATCGCGGATGGTTCGACATAGGCGAGGTTCAGCTTATTTGGTCCGCACTTAATTCACGGCCGTGGATAAGGCGGTTTATCCGAAAGATTATTAGTAAGCTTAGAGTCGCAGGCTTTATGCAGATAACCGACGCTGACACTGGGGTTCAAATTTTGACATTTTAGTACGAGTATCATATGTAGCCTTGTGTGGTATTATTGGTATGTAGGGGTTGTAAGGAGACTATGTCGCTATCTTTAAGTTTGACTCCCAGAAGAACATTCGGGGACGAATGTTTCTAAGGGGGGAAGAATGTTACACCCCGGAAATTTCCAGGATAGGTTTATAAGAACGTACGTAAGAACTCAAATGTTAAGATTTGAGACGAGTAAGAATTTATCGGAATTTTGGAATTTGTAGGAAAACGAAATATTGCGACGAACGGGAGGGTGACACGTGTCACCCCCCTTAATGGTCTTGGACGAAAATGACATGGGGGAAATGGTCATTTGACCATAATTTAAAAGACCAAGTCTTGCAAAGGCAAGAGCTTGACATAGTTGACTAAGTCAAATGCCACTTGGCTTGATCCTTGTGAAATACATCCAAACCACCCATTTGTTCTAATCTAGACCTTCCATTTGGTTATATAAGCTCCTTAGTAGCAAGACAAGGCTTAACACTTAGAAAATTTTCAAGAATTTTGAAGAAACCCTTAGAGGGGCTCTCGGCTTTAGCACCCTTCAAGAGAGAATTTTTTTTGTTTCTTGTCCAATAATCTCCCCACTTTAAACCAAGGTACCTAAGGGTATTATAAGTGTATCTCAATAGAAAGATCCCGGAAAAATGGTGTTTTCGTATTAGTCGCAAGGCGGAAACTAAAGGAGTTCTTCAACTTTGAAGTTGGAACTTGAAGATAAGTTCTTCATAAGCTTCTAAGGGTTGCTTGGAGTGGATTGGAACGTCGAAAGGAGGAACTAAAGTTGCTAAGGATCGACTTGTGATTCGATCATATTTGGGATAATTGAGGTATAACTTTCATTTTACTTTTGTAATCAAGATTTCATGTTATGTTTAGTTATATGTGTTCATGTGTTATGTGTTGTAGTTTATAAGTATTATGGATTTATTGTAGCCTTAAAATCCGAAACGCCATTTAAGCCACGTTAAGCCGATTACAATTTGGTCGCTTATTAGAATCGCCGATGTTACTTACTCAAGATTATAATAGTTATAATCGAGCGACTTGATATCATGATATGCTAACAACTTGGATTGAAATGGCAATTGGTTAAGAATTGGTGTTATTGTACTCAATACGGCCGAATCGACTAGTAGTTTGTATTAGCTCGGTATCTTTCATGGTGAATTTTACACGCCTAGTAGGCGGTAATCCTCATTGTTAATTTCATTGATCGGGCCTTAAACGTGGCGTGTTTGGTTATTGAATTCGCCTTGAAAAAGGTGGCAAAGTGAGTAGAAACAAAGGAGGTGTCGTCCGATTTTCCGTAGAATTTAGAGACTTTACACTTATAATATTCTACGTCAAGTAAGATGTTAATAGACGCATTATGGTCATTATAGGTTGACATACTACGACGACGCGAATCGACTTAGCAAGTGGATTAAACCAAGAGGTATGTGGAACTTTCTTATCTCTCGAGCATGAATAAGTTGTAAATGTATAGTACGGTAGACGACAAGAGTTTGACAATCTAGTCTATTTGATATCCTCGCTTATTTTAAGAATGTCCAAGTTGGTCGAGTTAGAGTTAACTCACTTGTTAAATATTAAGGATATTGTCACGACCGATCTCTGCCCGCGATCGTGCCTTACCCTGCACCCTAGTGATAACAACATCGAGAGAAAATCAATGGAAATAAAATTTAAACAGAAACAAGAGACAACATAAGAAAACAAAGCAACCAAAACGGCCACCTTCATGTATATACATAAACCGAACAGCCATAATCCTTACAAACCCCGCCCATAACAAGACTACTGCACTTAAGAATATAATAACACCTATGACGGACAGTGGCTCCCGCCATACCCCGAATGTACAAGTACCTACAATGACAGTGACTATACTAAAAGATAAGCCTCCGAGAAACGGAGTTTCCCAAACGCCGAATCGCGATCCTATGAGCGAGGATCAACAATCGTGTACTCTACCGCAGATGAACGCAGCCAAGGAGGTCAAGACAACAGTACCAAGTATGTGAAATCAAAATACTGTGAATGAAATCACATTTCATCATTTTATAAAACCATTTTGCAATAAGTAAACAAAGAAGGGCGGGGACGATATCCCTAATAATCACTCACACATAACTACGGGTCTCACGCCCATAATATCAATCATGCCCGTGGAACTCATTCTCATCGCGGCATAAAGCATGATGTAAAACAACATCCATATGTGAACTCAACACTAGATCTCGCATGCGCTATCAAACCGACGGGCAAGTAGAATAGCCAACTACACCGGCGTTAGTCATATCCCTTCACTTGCAAGGTACTAAGCCAACTACTACCAAAAGCTAGCCACGAATCGCCAAGCAAGTATCTTAAGCTAACGCATTCTAGCCTACCGCCTCACGAGATACGACCGCGGCAAGTATCTTAAGCTATCTACCAGAGCCCGCGATACACGAAATGACCGTAACAAGTATCTAAAGTGCGCTCAGAACCACATGTACAAATCAAGCCCGTGATCGCTCGTCACCGCGGCAAGCTTCATGGATTAGCGGTCCATGGACAATAACAAAACTCTCACAATGACCGCATGCCCCGGCATCTTACCTCGGAAAGCATGTCCATGAAACCATCCTACTGGACGCATACCCGTGGACCATCCATCGTGTCAGTATGTCCAAAGGAAATAACAAGATAATACTCAAAGTGACGATACCGCGACCATCCAACGTGGTCAAGATGTCCAAAAGAAATAACCGATAATACTCAAAGTGGACGATACTCGCGACCATCCAACGCGGTCAAGATGTCCAAACAATCAATCAGTTAGTCGGCCCTCCCCGAGAGACACGGTAGCACAAAATCAAAACACTTGCACAACAAGGCTAACACAACAAGCATAGGCAAATTCAATGTACTTTCATTTTATATCAACGATCCGGGTTTCAACCCCAAAATACTACATACTTTCCTTCTTTCAAAAAGACCTCTTTTTATGTAAAAGCCACACGATACTAATACTCGTAGTATCAAAACACTTTTTCTTTTCAAACCAAATTTCTTCACCTTCGTAAAAACCTTTACAAGACTTTTAAAATCAAGTACTCTATACTTTTTAAACCAAGTGCTTTTCTTTTAAAACAACATCAAGTATACTTTTTGAAACCCAAATAACTTACTTTTTTCAAAACAAGTAACCTATACTTAAATCAAGTTACTTCTTTTCCAAATCAAGTCGCTTATAAGTCAAGTCTCTTATCTTTAAAATCAAGTCGCTTAGCTTTCAAAATCAAATCTTTCTTTTATTCTCATAAAGTCGTTATAACTAACTTCCCATAAATCCATTATAACACTTTATGTTTTAAACAAACAAAATCCATTTCACACACGCACGCTCACCGCACTATATAGTTCACAACAATCATGCTCAAGAGTATAGGAAGAATCACATACCTCTTCTGGCTTAATCCACAAGCCAAGTCGAGTATGTCGCGCAGAAGATCCACCTATAATAACCACAATATATCTATCAACGCCTAGTTCTCTTCAGAGCACATTCTAAGTAAATGCCTTATTCTACGGAAAATTCGCAAAGACCTCCCCGCAATCACATAAATACCCTCCTAGACCAAGGCCTGCTACCAAGCCAACATCTCCAAGGGGAGTACACGTCTAACCGGACGTGTACGAGCCGGCCTCACAATAAGACTACACAAGTTCATCAGAATACACCCAATGTAAATACAGTTCAATCCTTTATAATAATCCTTCCAATATATCTTATACTCAATTCTAAACTACTACAATATGTAATATCCAATTACAATAGGGGGACACAAATCATTACCTCGATAAGCCCAAAATTATCCAAGATTATATGTCGATCCTGAGCAACGTTTAGCTCCAACTCCTTACGTTCCAACCCGCTCCAAGCAACCCTTAGAAGCTCCTAACCAACTCCTCTTCAATATCTAACTCCAAAAAGTGAAGAATACTTAGGCTCAACTATGGCAAGTTTCGACCAAGGTGTAATTCTAAGGCTAGGGGTGTGAAATCTTTTCCAACTCTTGGTACACCATCTTCCTAACACCCTAAGGAAGAACACTTATAAGTTTAAGGATTTTTGGACAACTTTAGGTCAAGGGGAGGCTCCAAAACCGAGAGCACACAAGAGAAAGGGGGGGGGGGGGGGAATTTTGCCTTGGAAAAACTAAGTGTGGGATGAAGAATAAGTCTTGCACTAAGGGGGTATTTATAGAGAAATCAAAGGCCAAGATCAAGGCAAGTGTGTGGTGAGATTGGGGTACAAGTGTGTGTGGGTCCCACCCTCCAAATGGCTACACAAAACACAAGCATGTTGGCTTGCCACTCAGAAGGCCATTTCGCTGCGGACACTTGTCAAGCCAAGTCGGCCAACCTTGGCCACATGGGGGTGACACGTGTCGCCCCCCTACTCGTCCAAAATATTTCGTCTTTCGAAAATATCCAAAATACCGAAAATCTCAAAAACAAAGTGGGCCCCACAAAACCGTAAATTTCTCCCGTGGGCCCCACATGACCATTTCCTAAAATAAAATCTCATAATTCTAATATAATCCAAGAAGTCCAAATACCAAATTTGGGAATCCAATTCCCATTAACGAACCTTTTTCCTTCACAAAACCCGGAAACTTTTCCGTCGAAAAATCACATCTTTCTTTCTTTCCAAAATTTCTGTCGTATTCTCGTACGTACGTCCTCACATACATACCCTGGAACTATGGGGTATAACATTCCTCCCCCCTTAGAAACATTCGTCCCGAATGTTCCTTCTAAGTATCCGAACATACATGCGCCGGTATAGTCTCCACTACTATACTTACAAAACTGATCGCGCCACCAATGGCCAGAATATAACATGTGCGCAAAACTCAAATCCAAGTCAACGAGGAATCGCCTCTAATATTACAAAAAAAGCTCCCACCCACGGTCTAAAGGATACTCCCTTCGCATCTTCACCTCACAAAAGAAATGATCACTTCCGTTTTTATAACACGCGTCCTCTTCTTTTCTTACTTGTCGTACCCTTCTCGTACACCAAAAATCTTTCTATTATACGTACCACACCTCAGTCATCGCTTTCGTTTCCCAAAACTTTGGAGTCATTACCTCCAAACTTGGTCATCTCACTAGCTTCAAATTTCCTCTAAGGCCATTCCCGGCCTTCACGATCCGATCCTGGTCGAACGCATCCACAAACCTGTACGATGGTTACCTAAACTTGGGCCTAGCACCTTCGTGACCCTATCACACAGCGGGACTACCACAAATTGACCCCACCCCAAACCAGGCTGCGGGTTGACCCGCGACCTTGCCTCAACCCGACCCATTTACCGCGCCAAGCTCTTGTTCCCCGATCCGGAACAAACTCACTAAACAAGTCACGAAAACCTAGTGGTCTTCTTAGCCCAACTACCCTCTTATAATTCACACCACTCAGGGACTTATCACACAATTATACCTCATGTATACTATGCACTCCGACAAAGGTCAATCGTAATCAAAATCTTTTACTCAAGACGGCCTCGCATATAAGGTCTCCACGTATAATATTCTAAGGTTCACACCTTCCATGACCCCAAACTTACCTCTTCAACTAATCATGTTCTCTAAGTCACACTTAACACAATGCTATCCGTATAGCACTTCACACGTACCCACCATAACAACATAACCAAGTCTCTTAAGGGCTAAAGGTATCGCCAGAATTCATCGCTTTACTTCCTCTTTGTCGCTTCTAACCATAACCTCACCGCAGGCGCCTAGCTATAGAAGGTGATGAACCAGCCACCGATCCCGAAGGCTGAGTCTCTACATATGTGCTACCTCTAGTCGGACAAACTCTCACCAAATGGCCCTGCTGGCCGCAAGCATAACCATTTCCCCAAACTAGTACGACACCCTGAGGATCATCCTCAGCTCCCTATCCCTAGAACTCTGGCGAACTGCAACTCAAGAAATCCCGAAGTCTCATACTATCGGATCTAGGGTGAATCATCGGCATCGCGAACCACCGGCTCCCGTCCGTCCTCATATCTTGCCACGATCCTAGCTAGTAACTGGGCCATCTCTTGAATTCATATCTCGCCCCGGTCGTGGGAACAGAGGCTCGTATCGTGGCCTCGTAGAAATCGCCGCCTAAACTCTGGGTCTAGCGGCGCCATAAAACTCGCTGCCGACCGGCCAGGCGCACGTAACCTCTCGTGTTCCACTGTAGCTTCCTCGCTGCCTTGCCCATCCGGGCCCTGTTGCCTTGGCGCGAGACATAATCGTACATACGAATACGCCCGAGGAGTCCAAATTACAACACAACTCTAAGGCACGATCTCAGAGTGAGAAGAATAGAAACTAATCCTAAATATCCCATAGCCTCCTCGACATAAAGGTGTGCACAACACGCCGATAATCAAGACTCTACTAGATACGGTTCAGAGACACTTTCCGAGGATTAATCGCTCGATACCACTTTTGTCACGACCCGATCTCTGCCCGCGATCGTGCCTTACCCTGCACCCTAGTGATAACAACATCGAGAAAATCAGCGGAAATAAAATTTAAACAGAAACAAGAGACAACATAAGAAAACAAAGCAACCAAAACGGTCACCTTCATGTATATACATAAACCGAACAGCATAATCCTTACAAACCCCGCCCACAACAAGATTGCTGCACTTCTAAGAATATAACAACACCTATGACGATGTGGCTCGCCATACCCCGAATGTACAAGTACTCTACAATGACAGGGACTATACTAAAAGATAAGCCTCCGAGAAACGGAGCTTCCCAAACGCCGAATCGCGATCCTATGAGCGAGATCAACAATCGTGTACCTCTACCGCTGCAGATGAACGCAGCCTCAAGCGAGGTCCGCATAACAGTACCAAGTATGTGAAACTGAAAATATCAGAATGAAATCACATTTCATCATTTTATAAAACCATTTTGCAATAAGTAAACAGCTAGGTCAAGTGGGACGATATCCCCGTAATAATCACTCACATAACTACGGGTCTCACGCCCATAATATCAATCATGCCCGTGGAACTCATTCTCATCACGGCAGCATACGATGTAAAACAACATCCATATGTGAACTCAACACTAGATCATGCTCGCGCTATCAAACCGACGCCAAGTAGAATAGCCAACTACTAGTCCGGCTAGTCATATCCCTTCACGCAAGGTACTAAGCCAACTACTACCAAAAGCTAGCCACGAATCGCCAAGCAAGTATCTTAAGCTAACGCACTAGTCTACCGCCTCACGAGATATGACCGCGTGGCAAGTATCTTAAGCTATCTACCGAGCTCGCCGATACACGAAATGACCGTAACAAGTATCTAAAGTGTGCTCAGAACTACATGTACAAATCAAGCCCGCGATCGCCGTCACCGCGCAAGCTTCATGGATTAATGTCCATGGACAATAACAAAATCCTCACAACGACCGCATGCCTCAAGATCTTACTCCTGGAAAGCATGGCCATGAAACCATCCCATCGGACGATACCCGCGACCATCCATCGTGGCCGCGATGTCCAAAGGAAATAACAAGATAATACTCAAAGCCGGACGATACCGCGACCATCCAACGGCCGCAAGATGTCCAAAAGAAATAACCAGATAATACTCAAAGGACGATACTCGTGGACCATCCAACGTGGTCAAGATGTCCAAACAATCAATCGATAGCCGCCCTCCCGAGAGACACTGTGAGCACAAAATCAAAACACTTGCACAACAAGGCTAACACAACAAGATAGGCAAGTTCAATGTACTTTCATTTTATATCAACGATCCTGTTTCAACCCCAAAATACTACATACTTTCCTTCTTTCAAAAGACCTATTTTTATGTAAAGCCACACGATACTAATACTCGTAGTATCAAAACACTTTTTCTTTTCAAACCAAATTTCTTCACCTTCAGAAAAACCTTTACAAGACTTTTAAAATCAAGTACTCTATACTTTTTAAACCAAGTGCTTTTCTTTAAAACAACATCAAGTATACTTTTGAAACCCAAATAACTTACTCTTTTCAAAACAAGTAACCTATACTTAAACTGCTACTTCTTTTTCCGTAATCAAGTCGTTTATAAGTCAAGTCTCTTATCTTTTAAAATCAAGTCGTTTAGCTTTCAAAATAAAATATTTATTTTATTCTCATAAAGTCGTTATAACTAACATACCATAAAGCCAGTATAACACATTATTTTTTAAAAAAACAAAATCCAATTAAAACACGCACGCTCACCGCACTATATAGTTCACAACAATCATGCTCAAGAGTATAGGAAGAATCACATACCTCTTCGGCTTAATCCACAAGCCAAGTTGAGTATGCTGCGCGTAGAAGATCCACCTATAATAACCACAATATATCTATAAATGAGGGGTAAATCCCCAAGATCGTTATACCACCTGTTTCCATGGATTTGCTACCTATACTTTTGATTACTCTCATTGTTAGTAAGGCAATCGTGGTAATCGTTAATCGAGTTATCATACCGCCTCCGCTTTATTATAGACTTATGATTTCATTACGCATTTCGGGCCACATATTTGGTACATGTTGTATCGACCTCCTTCGGGCCGCGCTCACGCCGCAGTAGAGTATGTTGCCGATCCTCGCCTAGGATCACTGTTCAGCTGTTGAGAAGCTCCTTTATTCCTGAGGCTTATCCCTGGTATTGTCGGTTGTTGTACATTCAGGGGTATGGCGGGGCCCTGTCCCGCCAAAGTTGTTATTCTTAGAGGTCTGTAGTCACATTGTGGTTTGGGTTGTAAAGAAAAACAAAATGTGTACTGTTTTATTTGTATAGTTTACGGAAGGTGGCCTTATCGGCTAGCCTGTTGTTATTTTATGTTTCAAAGATTTTTATCACTGTGTATGTTCCACGCTATTCTCTCGATGATATCAAAGGGTGCCTGTAGGCACCACCACGCCCGGGTCGGTCGTGACAGTAAGTTGGATTTATATGTGAAAAGGAGGTTGATTTTAAAAGTGGAAGTTATATGATTTTAAAGAGAAGAAGCTACTTGGTTTTGGAAGTGTATGAAACTTTATTTTTCAAGATTATGGAACTTGATTTCTAAATTGTAGATGACATGATTTTATGAGTATAAGTAAATGGACTTTAAAGAATGTATGTTATCAAGTTTTAAGACTATGAACTTTGATTTTCTTTAAAGGATTATGAAACTTTATTTTTCAAGTATGGGACTTGATTTCTGAAGTATGTTTACATGATTTTAAAGAGTGTATGCTACGAGGTGTTAAGACTATAAGCCTTGATTTTATGAGTGGAAATGACTAAACTTTAAAAAGTATGGCTTCTTAATTTATTTCAAAAGTTAAGAAGATGGTTTCCAAAAGAGTGTGTGACTTGAGCTTTAAAAAGAAAGGAGTTCTATGATTCTTTTTAAGTATGACTGCACGTAGTATTTTTGGGTCTAGTTTCCCTAATGTTGTAAGAATAAAAGTGTCTTAAGTTCTCAAAAATGGAAGGTTGTCATAATAGCTTTATGGGAAGTTGTTATAACGACTTAAGAAGTAGTAAAAATACGGTTTAAAATGTTATGTAAGGAACATCACACCGAGCCTACAAATAGGCTGATTATGTTATGAAACACACCGAGCCTACAAATAGGCCGGACTATGATAGGAGATACACCGAGCCTACACATAGGCCGGATTACGCCATATTACCCCGAGCCTACACACAGGCCGGGTTACGTCATCTTACACCGAGCTCCACAAAGCGGCCGGACATGCTACATGATTCCACAAAGACACCGAGCCCACAAAGCGGCCTGACATGCTACACGATTCCACAAAGACACCAAGCTCCACAAAGCGGCCGGATTATGCTACATGATTCCACAAGACACCGATCCCCACAGCGGCCGGATTATGTCACATGACTCATCAAGACACCGTGGTCCCGAAAATGGGCTTGACACGTTATCACGCATGGTTAATCAAAGTAAGCTCAAATAAGAAGTTCCTTCATAAAGTGGCCAATTATGTTATCTAAGATATGTAAGTTATGTGGAAAACTTGATTAAATCCTTAAAGTAAGTACGTAAGAATATGATGTTAATTTCATTGAAAGAAAGAAAAGAACAAGTTAATATACGATTGATTTCGTGGAGTTAAAATGGCACTGTAGGATCCGTATTTCATTTTATACTTGCCCCGCCATTTCTTTTTATACGCTTATGATTTGGTTATTGTACCTTGTTTCTCGTCATACTTGCACGTTGTAATCGACTTCTTCGGGGTGCGCTCATGCCCGCAGTCTTAGGTACACAGTTGGTGATCTCTGCTCGCTTTTGGCAAGAAGCTCCATTCACTCCTGATGCTTATCTTTGGGTACGCTTCGATATTGTAGATTATGTACATTCGTGGTATGGCGGCCCCGTCCCGCCACGCTTGTAATTTAGAGGTCTGTAGTCACATGTGGGTCGCTTTGTAAAAAAAGGATGTAATCGCGTTGTTTATGTATATGTATATGTTTCCAGGGAGGTAGCCTTATCGGCTAACCTGTTGTGTAAAATTCTCATTGTTTTATTTTATAAGTTTCATATATGTTCCGCTGATTATCTCTGATGTATACCTGTAAGGGTGCCCAGGTAGGGCACCAGTCGCGGGCCCGGGGTCGGGTCATGACACGAAAGCGTGTTTGTATCATCATGGCCCACCGCCTAAGCGGTGAAATAGTCATGCGGGTGAAATAGTCCTACGCGAGGAATACCTCACGCGTCCATACGACCTATGTGGGCGATAAAGTCTATGCGCGGAAGTTACCTCACGTGGTCCATACGTTCTCATGGGTGAAATAGTACCAGGAGTAGGATTGCTTAATGATACTACGGGCGGGTGGCCCTACTCGATCATGAGCCTCCTATTTCTATGCAGTAAAGTATACTCTTGTTTACTCTCATTGTTAGTAAGGCACATCATCGTTATTCGAGATATCATACATGTCTCCAGCCTTTTATTTTAGACTTATGATTTCATCGCAAGATTTCGCCACATATTTGGTACATGTTGTAATCGACTTTTCTGGCCGCGCTCATGCCGCAGGTAGAGTATACAGGTTGCTGATCCTCACTCTTAGGATCACTGTTCAGCTGTTGGGAAACTTTATTACTCCGGAGTCTTACCCTTGGTTCAGATCCCTGGTATTGCCGGTTGTTGTACATTCAGGGGTATGGCGGGGCCCTGTCCCGTCACAGTTGTTATTCTTAGAGGTCTGAAGTCATATCTTGTGAATTTGGGTTGTAAAGAAAAAAAGAGTTGTACCGTTTTAATTGTGGATTTGTATATTTTACTGGGCGGCCTTACTTCCAGCCTGTTGTTGTTTATTTTCTAAGTATTTTTATGTGTTGTGTATGTTCCGCTGCTATTCTCTGATGTATACCTGAAAGGGGTGCCCAGGTAGTGTACCAGTCGTGGGCCCGGGGTTGGGTCGTGACAACTTGTGTCTGGGCCCCACTACTCCACTTGTCCAACAAAATATCTAGCCCACACTGAGCCACTTGGCTTGTCCACTTGGCACTAGATTTCGGCCAACATGTGCCCACTTGGGGTGACACGTGTCGCCCTCCTATTGGTCCAAAATATTTTCATCTCCCAAAAACATCCATAATGGCCAAAATCTCGAAAATAATGTGGGCCCCACAAAACCGTAAATTTCTCACGTGGGCCCCACGTGACCAATTCTGGAAAATAAAATCCATAATTCTCTTATATTCAAGAAGTACAAATATCACGACCCGACCTAGGGCCCGCGACTGGTGCCTTACCCCGGGCACCCTAGCGATAACACATCAGAGAAAAACCAGCGGAATAAAACTCATAGACATGGAACAATATAAAATAAGAAATAGGCTAACCAATACGGTCACCTTTCTGCATATATATCAAAACCCGAATAGTTACATCCTTTACAAACCCAACTCACAACAGGACTACAGACCTCTAAGAGTTTTGACATAACAACTATGACGGGACAGGGCCCCGCCATACCCTTGAATGTACAAGTACCTAAAATGACAGGGAACCATACCAAAAGATAAGCCTCCGGAGAAATGGAGCTTCCCAATACGCAGAACCGTGATCCTATGAGCGAGGATCAACAATCGTGTACTTACCGCGTGTATGAACGCATTTCCAAGCGAGGTCGCATAACAGGTACCAAGTATGTGAAACTGAAAGTACTGTAATGAAATCACATTTCATCATTTTAAAAGGCCATTTCACAATATATAAGCAGTCATGTCAAGTCAGGGACGCATGCCCTCAAAATCATTACTCACATATAACCATGGGTCTCACGCCCACAATATCAATCATGCCCGTGAAATTCCTTCCTCACTGCCGGCAGTCCATGATGTAAAACAACACCCATATGTGTACCTAAACACTAGATCCCGCCGCGCTATAAACCGACGCAAGCAGAAGAGCCAACTACTGTGATCCACCGCATCATAAAACTTTACGCCAAGCACGAAGCCAACTACTAGATCCAACCGCGCCACGCAATCGACCGGCAAGTATCTTAAGCCAACGCATCAGAGCCTACCGCCTCACGAGATATGACCGGCAAGTATCTTAAGCTATCTACCGAGCCTCGCCGATACACGAGAAATGACCAGACAAATATCTAAAGTGTGCTCAGAATTACATGTACAAATCAAGCCCGTGACCACTCATCATCGCGCAAGCTTCACGGATAGCTAGTCCATGGACTAATAACATAACCCGAATTTAACCCGCACTACGCCACACGCCCCTAATCTCTCATCTGCAAGCATAGCCATGGAACAATCCTAGTGAAGCATACCCGACCATCCAGCGTGTCAAGATGTCCAAAGGAACGATATAGTGGAAGATACCCGTGGCCACCCAACGTGTCGATGTCCAAGGAAATAACAAGATAACACTCATAGTGGAAGATTCCCGTGACCATCCAAAGAGCTTGTGATGTCCAAGTAAACAACAAGATAACCGACCCTCCATCGAGAGACGCGGTAGCATAGAAATACAACACTTGCACAACAAAGACTATCACAACTAGCATAGGCAAGTTTAACATATTCTTAGACTTTCACTAACATGTAAACTGATTCACCATTTTATAAACTCAAAGTACTTTCATTTTATGACAACAATCCGGGTTTTAACCCCAAAGTACTACATACTTTAATTCTTTCAAAAAGATCCCTTTTTACGTAAAAGCCACATGATACTAATACCCGTAGTATCAAAACACATTTTCTTTTCAAACCAAATTACTACACCCGTCAGAAAATCTTTACAAGGTCTTTAAAACCAAGTAAGTAAACCGTTCTTTTATCCTCCTCAAGTCGTTATAACTAACTTCCCATAAAGCTATTATACCACTTATGTTTTAATCATTTCAAAACAACTACATTTATTTGGAAAACCAAGAGGACTTATTCTTTTCAAACCAAGTATCAATTTCTTTCCAAATAATGATTCGCAACTTTTTAGAATAATTCAAGGCCCTTTAATATTTAGAAGTCAAGTCAAAGACATCAAAAATGAAACCAAATTCATTTAACACACGTACGTCTAACGTACTATATATTTCACAACAATCATGATCAAGAGGATAGGAAGAATCACATACCTCTTCGGCTAATCCACTTGCCAAGTCGAATATGCCGCGCGTAGAATATCAACCTATAATAATCAAATACGTCTATCAACGTCTAGATTTCTTCGTAGAATATTTCTAAGTATAGGGTCTCTTATTCTACGGAAAATCGGGCAGCACTTCCCCTGTTTTTACGTACTTTTCTACCTTTTCAAGGCCCAAAATTCAATAACCAACATGCCACATTTAAGGCGCAACAACACAACAATACTAAAGAGGATTACACGCCTAATTGGACGTGTAAAAATTCTGCCCCACAATAACCAAAATAGTCCATTAGTCCAAAGTAAAAACAGTCCAATGTAAATACAGTCTAATGTAAATACAGTCCATTAGTCCATTAGTTGGTGTTCTTGGCCAACTACTACAATCAAACTTATCCAATTTTCGGCTAGCGTGCCGGAATTACTTCTTTAATCTTCCAACTTATATTCCAATCTTTATATAAGTTATAATAACTTTGTTATTAACTGTCAACAGGTAATAGGTAAATGTTTTTACCATTTTAATGGCTAGCATGCCAATTTCTTGATTTTAGCAACTTAACAAGGTCCAATCTTTTCCATCTTCCTTCCATGTATCACATACTCATTTATATACTACCAACATATATAATATCCAACTTCACAAAGAGGACAAAGTTCATTACCTTAAAAAGACCAAAATAATCCAAGAACTAAAAGTCGATCCGTAGCAAGTTTAGCTCTTATTCCTTACGTTCCAATCCGCTCCAAGTAACCCTTAGAAGCTCCTAACCAACTCCTCTTCAAGATCCAACTTCAAAAAGTGAAGAACACTTTAGGTTTCAAACTTGCAAGATTCGGCCAAGGGGTATCATTTAGGCTAGGGGTGTGAAATTGTTATACCCGATTTCCGCAGTACGTACGTGAGGGCGTGACAAAAGTTTAGCCTTAAAAGATTAGGCATAGGACTAATTTGGGCACAACTCACAAAACGAATGGTTTTCCGACTAAACGCTTTACAAAACTTCATGGGCGGAAAATTACTACTATGACATTTATATTTTGCGGATTTTTCCGAGAGATGAAACATTTTGGATCAACGAGAGGTGACACTTGTCACCCTCATTGACGCAAAAAGGAGGCCACGGTTGGCATGAAATTGGGGCTTAAAACTGGTCATCGTTTTATGAGGATTTGTGAGTAGGTTAGGTGCACTTGTGCAAATCCCCACCATCCACTTGCCTCCACTTGCCCTCATCCTAGCCCTTAAAAGCCCTATAAATACCCCCTTGACGAAGAGTTCTTCATCCACAAATCAAACTTTCCAAGTCTAAAATCCTCCTCCCTTTGTGTTGTGTTCGCCCAAGCCTCCCTTCCTCTTGAAAAGGCTTTGCCGAAACCACCCCCATCCCCTTGTGGTGTTCTAGCCGAGACTCACTCCCTTGGTAGAAAGTTGTCTTACAAGCATTGTTACTATTCCCAAATACTTTAGCCTATACCTTGTTGTATTTCCAAAGTCACCTCTATACTAAAAGCCTAGAAATACTACCTTATCTCCATTGTCACTAAACGAAACCCTAAGAGAAACTTCATTGTTGGTCAAGTAGAAAGTAGAAGTTGTTAGAAACTTCAAGGGTTTCTCGAGCCATCTGAGCGTGCAAATTAGAGCTAAACCTTGCTCAGATCGACATTTAACTTGGATAATTTTGGGCTTATCGAGGTAAATACTCTTGTCCTTCTATTGTAATCGATATTACATATAAGAATAGTTAAGACTCGAGTATAAGATATGTATGATATTAAAGAATATAATTGAACCGTAATCACAAATGTATGGTATAACAGAAGAAGAATTAAACTGCACTTACATGGACGGATTTACAGAGACTTGTAACTTGACTGCAGGGAAGTGCGCCCAATTTTCCGTAGAATAAAGAACCTCTCGCTTAGAATATCCTACAATAGTCTAGACGCTGATAGACGATTTGACTATTATAGGTTGATACTCCGCACGACATATTCGATTTGGCAGTGGATTTCACAAGAAGGCATGTGATTCTTCCTACACTCTTGAGCATGATATTTTAAAGTATATATATAGTACTAGACGACGGTGTTAATCGAACGTAGCTTTACGCAATGTCTTTGACTTAAGCCCTAATAATAAAGATCTTAAAGTCTTTCAAAAGAATTATAAATCGCTTTGAAAGAAGAAGAATATTTGTTTTTAAAACAAGAAGCTTAAGAGTTATACTAGCTTTATGGGAAGTTAAGTATACCCACTTAAGAAAGATAAAAGGAATAGCTTACTTATGTGTTTATAAAAGACTTATATTGATTTATGGAAAGTATAATAAGATGGTTTGATAAATAGACATAATATGATGCTATGAGTGTTAGTGTATTGTAACGCTTTGTATAAGAGGGTATTCTTTTGTGCTTATGTTGTTTAACGATAAGTTATGTTAGTATTATATCACTCACCTCTTGATACGATACCGGGGTTAAGTCGCCTCCACGCTGGTAGACTCAAAGCGTCCGGGGACCATGATTCGAGAATACCTCACGCGGGTCCAGGGACCTGCGCGAGCTACGAGTTCCGTGTTAGTGTGCGGGTTATACCTCACGCGGTCTATGTGGCTACGCGACTACGCAGTCCAGATTTACGCCGGTGAGTAGTACCCTCGACGCGGGAATACCTCACGCGGCCTATGCGAGTGGTCATGCATCACGGAGTCCGTGATTAGGCTTGCATAATGATACTACGGGCGATCGCTCAGGTCACGACTCCGCCTCGGCCCGGATCGTGCCTTACCGGCACCCAAGTAGTCATACATCGCAGTAATCACGAAATATAAAACAAGACAGAAACATAGTAAAATGTAAACAATTTATCCGATGAAAGCTTGCCTTACGCATAATATAAATGACTCAAGTTTTTGCGCTACATCCCAACCGCATAATAGTACTATAAAGTGGTATCGTGAGCTAATCCTCTGAAAGTGTCTATGCATCGTATCTAGTAGAGTCTTGATTATCGCGTGTCGCACCACACCAATAATCGTGAGGCTATAGGATATTTAGGATTGGTTTCATTCTTCTCATTCCGAGATCGTGCTTTAGAGTCGTGTTTACAGTCGACCTCTAACGTATTCCTTTCCCCAGAATATGCCTCCACGTAAGGCAACCCGGCCTGTATGGGCAAGGCAATGAGGAGTCGCTAGCAGACACCCAGAGTCACGAGGGCTCGTGCCCGGGCCTATACCGAGACGGCGAGTTCTATGACGCCACCGCCCCAAAGACCACAGCACCCACACCTCCCGCCCCACACGCGAGGAGTTAGGGTACAAGGAGATGGCCCACTATTGGCAAAGTCAGGCCCGACACGGCGAGAGGCCGGATGCGGCCTGGCAGCCCAGCCCCAGCCGCACCAGAGCACCCAGGCGTATAGTTTGAGACTACTGGATTTTTAGTTGTAGCCCTCCGCAGTTTTACGGTCGAGGCCGAGGATGATCCGCAGGAGTTCATCCGCCACCGCAGAGGATTATGCGTGATCGTGGCTTCGTAGATCGAGGCCGTGACATTGCCAGACGGCCGGATACCGCAATGATTGGTTTGATCTCAGGAGCTTTCCGGAGAGTATGCACTCCAGCAGCATGGGATGAGTTCGAGGCTTTCACACACTCGCTCCGCAGATGAGAGGGCACGCCGATAGGATTCTTGTTGAGACAGGAGGACGACAATGAGGAGTACAATGTCGAAGTTTGATTCTTCGCTCGAGCATGTCCTCGTGACCGTAGCAGAGATGGAGGACCGTGCATCGCTATGTCACCGGGCTAGATGATTACATGGCCGAAGTCTTGCGTGGTGTGTCCCTTCACCAGTACGGAACATAACCCGTGATGCAGCTCATGCACTAGGAGATGCGAGGAGCGAGAGACCGCCGCAGAGCGATATCGCAAGCAGGCCGCCAAGACGGCCGGCTCTTTTCGTGGTCCTCGTGGTGGGCGGCATCGCCAGGTCCATTTGATTTGCACTACAGCCCGCAAGCAGCGCTCCTACCTCATTTTCGCATACCAGAGCATGGCTCGTGGCCGTGACTTCGGATTTCCAGGCAGCGGTGGGCGCAACTGCTCGAGGTCCGCTCAGCGCCTGGGCTTGGGTAGATACCATTCGAGTCAGATTCCGGAGCTCGCTATACTTGTGGCCGCAGGTCATTTCGCGCGAGTTTGTCCGACCGGAGCGTACTAGTGGCCCGCTTGTGGTCTGCCGCTTCTTCATCTCGACAAGGCCATCACGCTGAGGCAAGGTACTCATGGACCGGTCGCGCAGAGGTCGGGCGCTGGTCCTGGGGCGTCCTCGAATCGCATTTATGCTTTGTCCACCGACAGATCGTGAGGCCTCACCGATGCGTCGCTGTGTACCTTATCGGCCTCGGGTTTGATGTATGCTTTGATAGATCCGGTTCTACTCTGTCCTATATCTCCCTTGTTGCTAGTAGGATAGTGATAGAGCCCGAGTCCATAGACCTCTTTCGAGGTACAGCTACGCCTGTGATTCTTGTAGCAGCTCTACGTATATGTAGAGCTTGTCCCGTGACTATTTACGCCGCTTCGACCTGACCAGCCGACTTGGATAGACGGAGATGATTGACTCGACGATCACGGGACGGATTGGCTAGCTTCTGCTATGCCAATGTAGACCGCAGAGAGTAGTACGTTCCAGCTCGGCGAGCCGGTTGTCGAGCCGAGAGGAGCACCAGACGTGACGCCGGTGGTAGGTTTATTTCCTACCCAAGGCCAGGGAAGATGCAGCGGCATATATCTACCATCTCGCTCGTGTTTGATAATCAAGCCGCGTACCAGATTTTCCGCCGCCCTGTGGTCGCAGTTCCTGCACGTGTTTCCGCACGACCTTCCGCATCCTCCCGAGAGGAGATTGAGTTTGTATTGACATATTGAGCCGACACTCGCCTATTTCCATTCCGCCATACGTAACGGCACCGCCGAGAGAGAGAAGGATCGCCAGAGATCGGAGAAGCGGCTTCATCGTGCAGTGTTTCTCCCCGGGAGCGCCAGATTGTTCGTGAAGAAGCAGGACGGACGCCGCGCATGTGTGTTGATTAAGGCACAGCGAACAAGGTGACCATTAAGAACAGATACCCCCTTCCTGCACTGATGATTTGTTCGACTGGGCCTGGTGGCGCGAGACGCTTTCCAAGATTGATCTGCGCTCGCTATCATCGTTCGTGGTCGAGAAGTGGATGTCTCTAGGATCGCATTCCTGACCCGCACGGCATTATGAGTTCAGTGGTCATGTCTTTGCTGACCAATGCTCCGCATTCATGGATTTGATGAACCGAGTGTTCAAACCATTTTTGGACACGCTTAGGATAGTGTTCATTGATGATATCTTGGTTTATTCTCGCCGTGAGCGTGAGCACGCGAGCATTTGAGGATCAGGCGGCTGGCTTCCGACTAAAGCACCAGACGCCAAGTTTTCCAAATGTGAGTTTTGCTGACTTCATGGCGCTTTGGGCATATTGCTCGGGCCGACGGCATTCGAAATGATACGCCAAGATCGAGGCAGCCGTGATTGCCTTAATTTACTACTCCGGCTGCAGGTTCTAGCTCGGGCTCTGCAGGATATTATCGGGCGTTCGTGGAGAAGTTTGTTTCTATCTTCTCGCACCATTGATCAGGGTCGACTATGGCGCCAAGTTTCGTGGACCGATGTTTGGAGCAGTGGTTTCCAGCTGCCAGAGAGACCGACGACCGCCCTTCATTTTCCGTAGGTCCGATGGTTATGTCGGTATCAGACGCCGTGCATCGGGTTGGTGTGTGTTGACGCAGATGGCAAGGTTATAGCATACGCATCCCGACACCAAGAAACACGAGAGGAACTACCCCACCCATGATTTGAGTTAGAAACGTGATTCACGCCAAGATCCGAGGCACTATTTGTACGGGGTTCACGTGGATATTTTTACACCACAAGAGCCTCCAAAGATATCTTCAAAGATGTAGGGAGTCCGAACTTACGATGCAGAGACGGTTAGAGTTGCTTAAGGATTACGATATATCCCGTACCACCCGGAAGGCCAATGTCAGGCAGTATGCTTAGTCGTAGGTCGCGGGGGAGCCCATCGATGTGCAGCTAGAGAGGAGGGACATGGTTCGTGATTTGCACCGCGAAGCAGCCTTCGTGTCCGCTTGATTGATTCTCGATAGCAGCGTTAGTTGAGTTCGGTTGCCGAGTCTTCCATCGCTGGCGAGGTGAAGAGGCAATGGGTCGAGGATCCAACTTTGATTCGATATCGGATACGCCTCTTCGTGAGGGCAAGTGGTCCTTTGAGGTAGCACCATGGGTGCTAAGGTTTGAGGGCGCATCAGGTGTTCCAGATGTTTCGTGACTTCGCACAGGTTGGGGAAGCACACACGCTAAGCATTTCCTATCCATCCGTGGTCGCATCAAGATGTACCACGACCTTAGATCCGTATTGGTGGGATGGCTTTGAAGAGGACGCTGTCGAAGTTCAGCCTCGCCCGTCTTGTCGCAGTGAAGGCAGAGCACCGTAGACCGTGGTTTGTTACGCATTTATCGAGATCCCGACCGAAGTGGGAGGTAATCAACATGGACTTCATCACAGGATTACCTCGCACTCGCGAGAGACATGATTCTATATGGGTTATCGCGATGTGTCGTCAATAAATCAGCCCACTTTCTTCCCGCCAGACGACTTTTTCTACCGAGGATTATGCCGCATTTTACATCCGAGATCGCCGATCGCATGAGTCCCTACTGACATCATATCGCATGCAGGAGCCCGCCTACGCTAACTTCCTGGAGGTCCTTCCAGAGGGGTTTAGGGACGCAGTGAGCCTCAGCATCGTGATTTCATCCACGCATGCACGGACAGCAGAGCGCACTATCCGCACTTCGAGGATATGTCGCGAGCCCGTGTTATTGACTTCGCCGTAGTCGGGAGGATCATTTGCCTCAGCTGAGTTTGCGATAATACAATAGCTACCACCCAAAGATTCGATGGCGCTTTACGAGGCCTTGTATGGGAGGAAGTGCAGATCGCCTATAGGTTGGTTCGACGGGCGAGGCGCAGTGGGACCAGATTTGTGCAGCAGTGATAATGGCGCGGTTTATCCGAGAGCTGCTTATCGATACTTCGTAGTCGATAAGTCGACGCAGATCATCGCCGCTTCGCATCTTGAGTTCGAGGTTCATGGGTTTTCTAAAGGCGTCACCCATGAAGGTGTGATGAGATTTGGGAAGAAGTGAAACCCACCTCGCGTACATCAGCCGCTTTCGCATTGTCCGCAGGTAGGTTGTTTACGCATGAGTCGATCCGCCATCCGATCCGGAGGCGCGCATCCGGTTTTTCACGATCTATGCCGAGGATGTATCGGGATCCATCTAGGGTACACCCGATTGACGGCGTCCAGTGATCGGTGGGTTATCGTGGAGAGATTCCCATAGCGATAGTCGATCGCCGTGTTAGGGCGCCCGCGGAAGGACGGTGGCTTCCACAAAGTCTTGTGGCGAACGAGCTCGTGGAGATGATGACGGGGAAGCCGAGAGACATGAGGCAGAAGTATCTCACCTATTCCCACACCTCCGTGTAATTCACTTTCCTACTTGTAAATTTTCGCTATCGCTTTTGCCTAAGCGTTGCTTTCAGGCGTGTGTGGCTTTTGCAAACCGCTTAGTTATGAAGAACCTTATCGTTATCGTTTGGGAAGGAACATTCGACGAATGTTTAAGGAGGAGAATGTTATACCGCATTTCGCAGTATGTATCGTAGGAATACGCATAAAGTTTGGCCTTCAGTTAGCCTCGACGCTTTTTTGTACACAACTCACTAAAAGAATCGCTTTTCCGACTAAACGCTTACACGCCTTCGGAAAATTCGCCATGCCATTAATTTTTATGATTTTTCCAGAGACTAAACATTTTGACCAACGAGGGCGCACACTTGGCACCCTCCCATCGGACTCAATCGCCCATTTGGACGAATTGGAATGCCTTGGCACATTTTTGTGCCTCGTGCACAAGTCAAGGAGTTGGATATTTGTGTATAGTTAATCTCACCCTACACTTGCCTTGCACTTGTCTTCATCTTGGCCACTGCTGGCCAAGGCTTGAGCTATAAATACTTCCTTAGAGACGAAGAGTTCTTCATCCACAAAGTTATCTTCCAAGTCTTGAAAAAATCCTCCTCTCCTTAGCCTTCGTCCAACACCTCCCCTGAGTGAGTTTGGCGAGGCCTACTTTCAGCCCACCGGAATCTACCCTCTCCCTTGGTAGAAAGTTGTCTTCTAGTATCATATAATGCCCAAAATACTTAGCTCAAATCCCTTAGTACTTAGTAGAAGTTGTGAAGAACTTCAAGGTTTCTGAGCCACCTGAGCGCATACTTAGAGCTAAACCTGCTCAGCGCGACTTTATCTAGATATTTGGGCTTATCGAGGTAACTATCTTAACCTCTTGAATTAGAATACATACCGTAGTAGTATTAGAATAAGTACAAATACTTAGAAGAATATCACAGAATAGAATTGAACCGTTACTACAAGGAAGGCTTAAAAAGAAGAATATCAAACCGCATTTACAGATCGCCACAAGAGACTTATATAGCTCACCTAGGAGGGACGCTGATTTCCGCAATGAACCCTCTGCTTAGAATGACCTTCGTAGTAGTCTTTGATAGATGTTCGTGACTATTATAGTCGACCGCGCACATATTCAACTCGCGTGGTTTTCACGAAGGTATGTGATTCTTCCTAAAGCATGATATTTTACAATATATATATAGTATTTGAGACGCATACGTGTTAATCAATAATAACTACGGCAATGTCTTTGACTTAAGCCCAATAATACTTACTACACGACTCACCGCTTAAGCTCAATAATACTTACTAACGCTTGAATGTACGCTTAAGCTCAATAATAAAGAATCAAAGATTTCAAAGAATATCGAATCATTTTTTTAACAGAAGATAAATAATTGGTTTTAAACAAAGCTTAAGAGTTATACTAGCTTTATGGGAAGTTAGGTATAACAACTTAAGAAAGATAAAGAATCGTTATTTGTTTGTTTATAAAGTTTGTATTGATTTCGCTATGTAGTAAGATTTGCGTGATAAGCAGACATATTACGATGCTACCTGTGTTAGTTTGAAATGCCGTAGGGTCACGTTGCAGCATGTTGTTAACCAGAAAGTCCGCTGTACCATTATCGCATCACCTACCGATCGTTATATCGGTGGCTTGCCCTGACGCGGTCTATACGGCCTACGCGTTCGAGACTATGCGAGCGTATGCCCGTGATTGATCATTCCGGCGTTTAGCTCGACGCGGATTCTCATGGTCCGACGACATGCGTGTTTTCGAGGCTTGGCGCGGCCGCGAGCCAGGCGATGCCGGGTTAGTTGCTCGACGATGCGGGAATTCACGCGGTCGCTGCGCGAAGTTCGAAGATCAGGCACGCACGATATTTATCGTTGATCATTCGCGCCTTAGAATACCAGCAGCGCTTTCCTATCATCGCTGATTGTTTAGATGGCACTATGTGCAATTGAATCGACAGTATTTGTGAAAAGGTTTTAAATACTTGGATTTCATTTCGCTTATTTCACATATTGCAATCGTACCAGACGCCGGGTCAGGCTCACGCCGCAGGCAGTGTTAGATTCACATCCCAGATCCTTTGCGTTGCGTCGAGCTCATCTTTCTTCGAGGTTTCATTCTGGCACGATCTCTCAGTCAGATAGTTTTGACGCCAGTTGGTATGGGGCCCTCGCCCCGCCATAGTTGTTATTTCAGAGGTCCAGTATTGTAAGGCTTGGGATGTAATCGCAAAAACTTGAGTCATTTATATTATGCAGAAGTCAGTTTTTTCATCGATAAACTGCTTGTTACTATGTTTTCTTGTTTTATATTCGATTTCGATGATGACTATTGGTGCCCCTGCAGGCACCGCTTGTCACGATCTGCCCGGCTCGGATCGTGCCTTACCCGGCACCCAAGTAGTCATACATCGTAGAACAATCACGGGCTTAATATAAAACAAGACATGAAACATGATATAACTAGAACATTTTATCTCGATGAAAAGATTGCCTTTCGCATATATACATAAACCAAGTTTTTTGCGCTACATCCCAACCGCATAACAGACTACTGCACTTAAGGAAATAATAACTATGGCGGACATTCCCGCCATACCCTCGTCTGCATAAAACTATCTACAACAGTGAGATCATACCTAAAAGTAGAGCTCCGAGAGAGTGGAGCTCCTAACACCAACGTAGAGATCCTATGACGTGGATCTAGCACCGCTTCCTCTAGAACTCGCAGATTTAACGCATCGCCAAGGAGGTCAAGACAACAGTACCAAGCATGTGAAACTATAAAGTACTTTAAATGAAATCAAAGTATTTAAAACCTTTTCACAAATACATTCGCTTTAATTGCACATAGTGCCACATCACAATAATAATAGAATAGGAAATCAGAATGTGTCTAGTCTAGGCCGCGAATGATCAAGCAAGGCCAACCGCCCATAGTATCATTCTCGCTGCCTAGTCCTCGACTTCCGCACCGCATAGGTCACACATTGCACTCGCATGAGGTATTCCCCGGACGGGGTAGCTAGCCCTGCACTCTCCTCGACTTCCGCACCGCATAGCCTCAAAAGACCGTGATAGTCCTACGGACCGCACAGGCATCCCCAAGACGGCTAATCACCCGAATGATCAATCCCGAGTACGCCGCAGCCCGCATAGTCTCATAGACATAGCCGATAGACCGCATCGCGGTGGCAAGCTCCTGATAACAAGTCAAGCGGGTAGGTGATACAATAACAAGACAACGGACTTACCTAGCAACGTAAGCACAAAGCAAGAACGACTTTCACAACATTACAAGCCAATTAACACACGCAGATCATAGATGTCTACCTATCAACCAATCTTACTACACTTAATGTAAATCAATACAAGGCTTTTATAAACAAACAAGTAAACAGCCTTTTATCATTCTTAAGTTGTTATACCTAACTTCCCATAAAGCTAGTATAACTCTTAAGCTTTTGTTTTAGAACCAAATATTACTCTTCTGTTAAAAATGATTCATTATTCTTTGGACATACTTCAAGGTTCTTATTATTCAGGCTTAAGTCAAAAGACATTGCCGATTATCATATGTACGCTCACCGCACTATATATACTTAAAATATCATGCTCAAGAGTATAGAAGAATCACATACCTTCTCGGCGCAAATCCACCGCCAAGTCGAGTATGTCGCTACAGAGAATCAAATTTATAATAGTCACGATATCTATCAAAGTCTAGACTATTCTCAGAGGTCGCTCTAAACAGAGGGTCCTCACCCCACTAAAGTCAGCAGCACAACCCTACCCGGTGAGCTATATAAGTTCATCAGGAAAACAAATTCTATGTAAGTACAAACAGATAATCTTCTTTATACCCTTCTAAGGTGTTACACTAATTCTATTCTTAATAACCTCCTAAGTATTTATACTTATTTCAATACTTCTACAAGATGCATTCTCTAATTACAAAAGAGGGTTAGGATTATATACCCCGATAAGCCCAATAATATCCAAGTAAAAGTCGATCCCGAGCGAGGTTTAGCTCCTAATCCAAAGCTCCAAGGCGCCAAGAATCCTAAGTTTCCCACAACTTCTACTAAGTACTAAGGAATTTGGGCTAGGTTAAATCGGGCATTATAACAATACTAGAAGGCAACTTTCCTACCGGGAGGGGTAGGTTTCGCCAGGCTGTAGTGGGAAGCGGCCTCACCAAAACTTCACTCAAAGGGTATGGTGTTTGGACGAATTGCTCACAAGGGAGAGGGGAGGATTTTTCAAGACTTGAAAGCTTTAGTGGACGAAGAACTCTTCATCTCAAGAGGGGTATTTATAGGTCAAGACATGGCCAACCAATGGCCAAGATTTAGCCAAGTGCTAGGCAAGTTGTAAGGTCAAGATTAGGCAAGTGTACCTAGCCAACTTGCACACAAAATATCTATCCAACTTTATGACAAGGATTGTCATCCAATCGCCCTATTGCCGTGATAGTCCACCAATGAGAGGGTGGAAAGTGTCGCCTCTCATTGGTCCAAAGTGTTACGCCTCTAAAAATCCGCAAAAATAAGAAATGACATAGGAATTTATCCTATGAAAGCCGTGGAAACGCTTTCACGAAAAACCAATCGCTTTGTGAGTCAGCCCAATAATTTTCGCCCAAGCCTAACTTTTGCTAACCTCAGACGTATTCCCCACGCATATACTGGAAATACGGCATAACATTCTCCTTAGAAACATTCATCCCAATGTTCCTTCCCAAGACGCTTAAAGATAAGTGTTCTTAACAACCTGCGCTCGCAAAAAAACACTTAGCACATAAGTCAATTGAATCAATAAGCAGGAAAGTAGGTTACCCGGAGGTGTGGGAATAGCGAGGTATCTCGCTCATGTCCTCCTCTCGCTCCCACGTCATCTCCTCCCTAAGCTCGCTCCGCCACAAAACTCGACGAAGTTACGCCCTCGTCCGCAGACGCCTAACCCGACGCATCGACTATCGCTATGGGAATCTCTCATACGATAACCCCTGGTCACCGACATCGCCAACGGTGTACCCTAGACGGATCCCCACACATCTCCTCAAAGATAGATACGTGAAATACCGGATGCACCGCTTCCAGATCGGACGGCAGATCCAACTCATAGGCAACTCGCTTACCCCGCGGACAACTCAAACGCCCAATGTACCTTGGGCCGAAGTTTTCCTTCTTCCTAATCTCATCACACCTCTTCATGAGTGACACCTTCAGAAAACCCAATCATCAATCGCGAACCTGTGATGTCGACGCCGATGATCCGTGATACGACTTGGCCGACTTCAGTCATTAATAGCCGCCTGATAAGCTTCACCTTATCCATCGCCGCCGCATCAAGTCCGGTCCTACTAATCGTACTCGCCCACATCGAACCACGCTATCGGCGACCGCACTTCCTCCCATACAAAGCCTCATACGGCGCCATCCGAATGCTAGAGTGGTAGCCGCATATACGCGAACTCTACCCGGCAAGTGATCCTCCCACTACTCAAGTCAATAACACAGCTCGCAAAGATATCCTCAAGAGTCCGATAAAGGCGCCTCGCTCGTCCGCTCGTGATGAAATGCGATTGTGCTCACCGCCCCTAAACTCCTCGGAAGGACTCTGGTTAGCCGAACCGGGCTCCTCTGATATGATCGAAATAGGACTCCATGCACCGACGACTTCTGATGTAAAGTCCGCATAATCTCAGCCGAAAGTCGCCCGACGGAAGAAAGGGTCGCTTTCACCGCCGACGATAACCCATATAGAATCATGTCTCCGAGCGCGAGGCAATCCCGCGATGAAGTCCATGCTGATCACCTCCCACTTCTGTGTCGATCTCTATCGTCAGAATAAAACCACCGTGCCTCGTGCTCTACCTTCACCGCCGACAACACGGCACCGAGCTACTTAACTCGCAACGCCCCTCTTCAAAACCATCCCACCAATACACATCTAAGCGTCGTGGTACATCTTGGTCGACTCGACGGATAGAGTAACGCTACACGTGCTTCCTCAAGAACTCCGCCAAGTCCTCAAACATCCGAACACACAACCCGCCTCAAACCTTAGCGCCCATCAAAGCTACCTCAAAAGCGACCCTTGCCTCACGTAAGAGTCAGATCACGATAACGCAAAACCGGATCTCGAATCTGCTTCTTCACCTCCTCGACGATGGAAGACTCGCAACCTCACTTAACTCTAACCCCACCGCTATCGTAATCAATCAAACGGATACCAAGGCTCGCTAATCGATGCAAATCACGAACCATGCTCCTCCTCTCGCCGCACTCCGATAGACTCCCATCGACCTACGACTAAGAGCATCCGCCACAACATCGGCCTTCCCGTGGTACATGATATTGACGCCATAATCCTTAAGCAACTCTAACCACCGCTCTCGTGAAGTTCACTCCTCCGTCAAGATATACCGAGGCTCTCGTGGTCCAGATAAATATCCACGGAACCCCATACAAATAGTGCCTGCATCTTTAAAGCGTGAATCACCGCCGCCACCCAAATCACGCGGGGTAGTTCCTCGTATCTTAAGTCGCTGACGCTGATGCTATAACTCGCTCACCGTGATCAACACACATCCCAACCCGACGCCCGACGATCACAATACACCACGAACTATCCGACCTCCGGAAGAGTAAGAACGGGCGGCCGCCGCTTTCTTTCAAAGAATCGAAACCCCGCCACAAGCATCACCATCAAACTGGCCGCTTTCTCGAAGTCGCTTTAGTCAATGGTGCAGTAGATAGAAGCAAACTTCTCACGAACCGCCGATAATATCCTCGCAAGGCCTAAAATCGCGAACCTCTGGCTGAGTAAGAGTTCAGGCCAAGTCCCGATCGCTTCGATCTTCGTCAGATCCACTGAACGCCATCACCACAATGTGCCCAAGAAAAGCCACCGAGGTCAACCAAAACTCACATTTGGAAAACTTCGCATACAACCGCCGATCTCGAGAACCGCAAGACAGCCTCCTCAACGCTCCGTGATGCTCCCGCCTCCGAGCGAATAAACCAAGATATCATCACGAACACTATCACAAACGTGTTCAAAAATGGTTTGAACACTCGGCTCATCAACTCCATGAATACCGCGAGCATTGGTCAACCCAAAAGACATGACCGAACTCATAATGCCCGCATCGTCCTAATGCAAATTCCAGGACATCCACCTCTCTAACTCGAACTCGATGATAGCCCGATCAGATCAATCTTGAAAAGCATCTCGCACTCGCAACCGATCGAACAAATCATCAATCCCGGAAGCGGGTATTCGTTTTAATGGTCACCTTGTTCACCGCTCAGAAGTCAACACACATGCGCAAAGGCCCCGCTCTTTCTTCTTCACGAACAATACCGCGCTTCTGTGGAGAAACACTAGGTCCGGATGAAACCTTTCTCCAACAAATCACTCACCGCTTCCTTCAACTCTCTTAACTCGGCAGTGCCATCCTCGTATGCTGAATGGAATAGCCGAGTGTCCGCAACACATCTATACAAAACTCAATCTCCTCTCGGAGGAATACCCGAGGTCGTCTGAAACACGCCCGAGAACTCGACTATCGAACTCGTCAAAACTGCACCGCAGCCTCAGATCAAACACCCAACGATGGTAGATATACCCTTCTCGCACTATCTTCCTAGCCTCGAGGTAGAAATAAACCTACCTTTCTGCGATACTGCGTTCCTTCCCACTCAACAACCGGCTTCCTCAGAAATCGAACTGCATTACTTCTCTCGTTAGCCTACATTGGCGTAGCTAAGCTAGCCAATCCATCCCCATGATCACGCCGAAGTCAATCATCTCCAACTCTATCAAGCTTCCGCAAGGTCCGACGATCAGAATGGTCACAGACAAGCTCTATATACCCGCCGAGCTACCACCGAATCACCCACCGCGTAGCTACCTCGAAGCGGTCCATGGACTCGTGCTCTATCCCTATCCTACTAGCAACAAGTGAGATATATAGTGATGAGTAGAACTCGGATCTATCAAAGCATATACATCAAACCTGAACCGATAAGCGTACTCGCGACGACATCAGCGAGGCCTCCGATCCCGCTTACCGGACAGCATAAACGCGCTCGAGGACCGCTAGAATCGACTCGCTACACGACCGCGACTGGCCGGATCTTCGAGCACCCTCGCCCGGGCGAGTAATCGCTGGACGGATGAAGCCGCAACACTCGTAGCCGGGCCCTACCTCGGCCGCGTTCTGGGCCGCAAACTCGCGAATGACCTCGCCGCCACAAGTATGGCAAGTCCTCAGAGTAGCATAACAGCCTCCCGTATCGGAATCTACCACGCGGGCACACCGGTCAGACTCGATCGCTAGCACCTCATACCTCGAAATCAAGTCCGCCCCGACCGCCTCGATCGCCTGGTCAGACTGAAATGATGGAGCGCTCATACGCTGTGGTGCAATCGACTCACGACGCCGCCACCCCGAACCACTAAACGAACCGGCCGCCTCGCCTTCTTTCTCGGCCGATATCGGCTTACCCGGCGTCTCTACGCCTCGTGATCCCAACGCACGAGCTCGTGATACCGTAATGTCCATGCCTGGCTGAAGGGACACTCCCGCACAAGACTCGCCATATAGTCGCTTCAGCCCGGTGATGTAGCGATGCACCCGGCCCTCCATATCGCTACTAGCAGAACATATCGAGCCAATGAATCAAACTCGACATTGTACTCTAATCACAAGGCCCTCCCGCCGCGAATAAAATTGCTGACGCGTTCTCCTCATCCGCGAGGCAAGAAGTGTGTGAGAAAAGCCTCAAAACTCATCCCATATCGCCGAGGTGCATGCTCTCCCGAAAGCTCCTATGAATCAACCAATCGATCACAGTATCACGCAGCCGATGCGAACCGAATGTCACAGTATCACCAAGCTCACCACCCGTGATAATCCTTCGCGAATCGACGGATGAACTCCTCGCGGATCATCCTCCGCCTTGACCCGTAAAACTCGCGGCTACAACTAAGCGAAGTCCTGTAGCTCTCAAACTATCCGCTCTCGTGAACGACGGTGCCACCGAGCCGGAATCGGCGGTCGCCAAACCTCTCTCATATCCGCCACGACCTTGGCTAGTAATCGCCATCTCCTTGTACCTAACTCTTCGCCCGGCCGAGGGACGAGGCGGGTATCGCGGTCTCGCTGGGCCGGGCGGTGTCATGTAACCCGCTGCCTCGTATAGACCGGCTCGAGCCTCGTGACTGGTGTCACACTAGCAGCCTCCTACGCTTTGCCCTTCTCGGGGCCCGGTTTTACGTGGAGGCATATCTCAGAAAGGAATGCGTTAGAGGGTCCAACCTATAACACGCCTAAAGCACGATCTCTGAGTGAGAAGAATGGAAACCAATCCTAAATATCCTATAGCCTCTCGACATCGTGGTGCACAACACACCGATAATCAAGACTTACTAGATACGGTCGTAGACACTTTCCGAGGATTAACCGCCTGATACCACTTTTTGTCACGACTCGCCCGGCTCGTGGATCGTGCCTTACCCGCACCCAAGTAGTCATACATCGAGAACAATCAGCAATATAAAACAAGACATGAAACATGATATAACTAGAACATTTTATCTGATGAAAGATTGCCTTTCGCATATATACATAAACCAAGTTTTTTTGCGCTACATCCCAACTGCATAACAGACTACAGACTTAAGGAAATAATAACTATGTATGACAGGTTCTCGCCATACCCCGCTCTGCATAAAACTATCTACAACAGGAGATCATACCTAAAAGTAGAGCCTCCGGAGAGAGTGGAGCTCCTAACACCAACGTAGATCCTAAGGACGTGGATCTAGCACCGCTTCTCTCTAGAACTCGCAGATTTAACGCACTCGGGCGAGGTCAAGATAACAGTACCAAGTATGTGAAACTATAAAGTACTTTAAATGAAATCAAAGTATTTAAAACCTTTTCACAAATACATTCGCTTTAATTGCACATAGTGCCACATCACAATAATAAAGAATAGGAAAATCAGAATGTCTAGTCTAGGCCGCGAATGATCGGGCAAGGCCAACCGCCCATAGTATCATTCTCGCGTGCCTAGTCCCGACTTCCGCACCGCATAGGTCACACACGCACTGCATGAGGTATTCCTCAGACGGGGTAGCTAGCCCTGCATTCTCCTCGACTTCCGAGTCCGTATAGCCTCAAAAGACCGTGATAGTCCTACGGACCGCATAGGGCATCCCCAAGACGGCTAATCACCCGAATGATCAATCTCGAGTACGCCGCAGCCCGCATAGTCTCAGACCGCATAGCCGATAGACCGCATCAAGGGTGGCAAGCCCTCAGATAACAAGTCAAGGGGTAGGTGATACAATAACAAGACAAACTGACTTACTGTTAGCAACGTAAGCACAAAGAATGACCCTCTTTCACAACATTACAAGCCAATTAACACACGCAGATCATAAGATGTCTACCTATCAACCAATCTTACTACACTTAATGTAAATCAATACAAGGCTTTTATAAACAAACAAGTAAACAGCCTTTTATCATTCTTAAGTTGTTATACCTAACTTCCCATAAAGCTAGTATAACTCTTAAGCTTTGTTTTAGAACCAAATATTACTCTTCCGTTAAAAATGATTCATTATTCTTTGACATACTTCAAGGTTCTTATTATTCAGCTTAAGTCAAAAGACATTGCCGATTATCATACGTACGCTTCACCGCACTATATATACTTAAAATATCATGCTCAAGAGTATAGGAAGAATCACATACCTTCCTACAAATCCACCGCCAAGTCGAGTATGTCGCGCAGAGAATCAAATTTCATAATAGTCACAGACATCTATCAAAGTCTAGACTATTCGTAGGGTCGCTCTAAACAGAGGGTCCTCAATTCTACGAAAGTCGGGCAGCACAACCTACCCATGAGCTATATAAGTTCATCAGAAAACAAATTCCCATGTAAGTACAATCAGATAATCTTCTTTATACCCTTCTAAGGTGTTACAAATCAATTCTATTCTTAATAACCTCCTAAGTATTTATACTTATTTCAATACTTCTACAAGATGATTCTCTAATTACAAAAGAGGGTTAGGATTATATACCCTCGATAAGCCCAATAATATCCAAGTAAAAGTCGATCCCGAGCGCAGGTTTAGCTCCTAATCCAAAGCTCCAAGGCGCCCAAGAATCCTTAGAAGTTTCCCACAACTTCTACTAAGTACTAAGGAATTTGGGCTAGGTTAAATTGGGCATTATAACAATACTAGAAGGCAACTTTCCTACCGGATGGGGGTAGGTTTCGCCAGTTGAGGGTAAGGGCCTCGCCAAAACTTCACCAAAGGGGGAGGGGTGTTTGACGAATTGCTCACAAGGGAGAGGAGGATTTTTCAAGACTTGAAAGCTTTAGTGGATGAAGAACTCTTCATCTCAAGAGGGGTATTTATAGTCAAGACATGGCCAACCAATGGCCAAGATTTAGCCAAGTGCAGGCAAGTGTAAGGTCAAGATTAGGCAAGTGTACTCTAGCCAACTTGCACACAAAATATCTATCCAACTTTATGACAAGGATTGTCATCCAATCGCCCTATTGCCGTGATCAAGTCCACCAATGAGAGGGTGGAAAGTGTCGCCTCTCATTGGTCCAAAGTGTTACGCCTCTGAAAAATCCGCAAAAATAAGAAATGACATAGCCTAATTTATCCTATGAAAGCCGTGGAAACGCTTTCACGAAACCAATCGCTTTGTGAGTCAGGCCCAATAATTTTCGTCCAAGCCTAACTTTAAGGCTAACTTTCAGACGTATTCCCCACGCATATACCGGAAATACGGGTATAACACTACCACGCCCCTAACGGGTCGTGACACCTTGCTTCGATCATTCGTAGCCTAGAAAAGACTCGCATAGCTTAATTGTTACTCTTGTTTGTGATGTGGCACTATGTGCGGTTACATTGGTTGTTTCGCATATATTTGCAAAATTGGTTTTAAAATGATATGATTTCATTTAAGTACTTTACGCTTTCACATACTTAGTAATTGTAATCGACTCCTTCGGCCGCTCATGCCGCAGGCGGCAGTGCTAGATGTTATACCGTATTTCCAGAGGATGCACGGGGACGACGAGAAAAGTTTGAACTTTAAAGTGGCTCGACGATTTAATTTTGTGCACAACACCCGACAGAGTCGTTGACTAAACGCTTTACACAACTCGCGTAGGGTAAATTACGGCTATGTCATTTCTAATTTTTGCGGATTTTTCCGAGAGACGAACATTTTGGTCGACAAGAGGCGACACTTGTCACCCTCTCATCAAGTGAAATGAGACGAAATGGAGAGCATGGAGTAGGTAGGATATTTTGTGATATTTGTGTGGTAGATGGATAAGGTACACATGAATGAATCTTGACCCTACACTTGCCTTGCACTTGGCATGATCTTGGCCATTGGTTCGCCATGGCATGACATATACATACCCTCCCTTTCAAGACTTATTCATCCTAAAATAAATTCTAAGTCTAGAAATCCTCCTCCCTTGTAGTGTTGCTTCGCCTAGCCTTCCCCTCTCCCCTCGCCGAGAGCCCTCACCCCCTTGGCCGAGAGTACCCTCCTAGTGGGTGGCCGAGGGTATACACCCCCGTGGTGTTGTCTCGTATATACCCCCTCTTGGCAGAAATTCTCTCCATAGTATTGTTACTATACCCAAAATACCTTAGCCAGATACCTTGTAGTATTCCAAAGATACCTCTATACGTAGAGTCTTAAATACTACCAGATGTCATTTTGTCTCAAACCAAACCCTAGGAAAAATCTCCATAGTTGGTTAGAATATTACGGAGAAGTTGCGCAGAACTTCTGGCGGTTGTTCGAGAGGTCGAGCACCCGTGAGTTGAGCTAAACGCTGCTAATGATCGACATTAACTTGATAATTTTGGCTTATCGAGGTAAATATCTTGTCCCCTATCAGAATTGGAAATTACATGTTGTCGGAATATATAGTTGTAGTATACTATATATAGAATCAACTTAGTTTTGCGGCAATGTCTTCGACTTAAGCCCAATTTAAAGAAGTGAATCGACTGCATTTACATAGATCAGACATGCGAAACTTGTGTAGTTTGACGCAGTGGAAGTCGCCAAATTTCCGTAGACCAGATTCAGATTTATTCTACCGATTAGTCTAGACTTTGATAGACTTGTATAAACCTTTATAGGTTGAATGTTCTCGTGAGTAGCATGTGCTACTTGAAAGGACCAAAGCTAGCCGTTATAACCGTGAGCGATTTGCTTATACGATAATCGTCGCGAGGTACGTGATTCTTCCTATACTCTTGAGCATGATGTTTTAAAAGTATATATATATAGTACGCAGACGACGTGGTGCTAATCGAACGTAGTTGTACGGCAATGTCTTTGACTTAAGCCCAATAATATATATATATAGTACGGTAGACGACGGTGTTAACAGAACGTAGTCAGACGGCAATGTCTTTTGACTTAAGCCCAATAAAAAGAATCTTGAAAGTATTTCAAAAGATTAAGAACCGCTTTGAAAGAAGAGTAATACTTGGTTTTAAAAACATAAGAGTTATACTAGCTTTATGGGAAGTTAGGTATAACGCCTTAAGAGAGATAAAGAGAATGGTTTTATCGATTTTATAAGTTAAGAGACTTAATCTTAAAAGATAAGAGACTTAACTTAATATGGATGTTTGTGTGAAACCTCATTCATGAGTAATGAGTACTTGGTTTTTTAAAAGGAATAATGTTTTACTGATTTCGGAAATCAGAATAAGTATCGAACAAACCACAGCAGCGCTAATAAAGGGGAAATGTATCAATAATGAAGTATTATTAAAACCAAGAGAAACCTCCATCCGCATGTGCTAAGATTTAGACAAAATGATATTACATTTCCTAGATCACGGCCGCTTAATAAGATTGATTATGAACAAGAATAACCTAATCACATATAAGGCATATGTTTCTGTGATTGTTTAAAAGAGAATTACATTCTTAAATGAATAAGACTATGAATCACTTAAACCTTTCTAAAATAAGAAACGTGAACATTTGAAATTAGGCAAACTCGGACGCTTGGAGAATAATGTTGTTACTTGATTTTACAAAGGGAAGTGTTTTGGTTTACTTAAAAGACAAATACTCTATTTTCATATACTACGGTATTGTGTGACTTTTGTGAAAGTAACGATCTTTTAAAAGAGTTAATGTATGAAGTACTTGGGGATAAAACCCGATCTTGTTAATCATATAGTAGAAAGTGCCTCGTGTGTATAACTTGATCGTGTTGGGTTGTGATAGCCTTGTAATACTTTCTTGTTGATTTGTTACAAACATGCTAGGATGCCACGGTGTTAGCATCTCGCGATGTTTGTGTAAAGGGTTTCCTCATCGCGCTTTAAATTGTTTCACTATCACCGATATGTTGGTATTGTACCACCACCTCGACTTGTTTCCGAGGTTGTCGCCTCCGACGCGGGTAGACTCAGCGGTCCAGGTGACCTATGATTCGAGAATACCTCACGCGGTCCCGGGGCCTACGCGAGCTACGAGTTCCGTGTTAGCGCGCCTTATGGTCACGCGTTCTACGCGGCTACGCGGATCGCGAGTCCAGCGGACGCCGGAGAAGCTACCCTCGACGCGGGTTATACCTCACGCGGCCTATGAGGTTGGCCTACGCGGAGTCGCGAGAGTTCTGTGGCTAGACGCGCACATTTGATACATCGCGCAGTGACCGCCTTGATCACGTGACGGCTTCAGACAGATATCATGATACGCTTTATGACCTTGTGGTACCGTGGGTTTTAGTAGTCGCCATGCCTTCGCATCACCCCGCACGGTTTTATTAGGACACAGCGGACTCGTGTTCACGTGTATTCCTTGGTGCTTTTACATCATAGATCGCCAGCTGGCGGAAGGTATTCCACGCACGATTGATATCGCGGGTACGAGACCCATAGTTATATTTGAGTGATGACTCGAGGCGCGAGTCCCCGACTTGACATGATCGCTATTTATCAGGAATCAGAAGTTCGCTTATCATACATGTCTCCCGCTTTATATAGACTACTATGATTTCATTTACGATTTATTTTCGCCACATACTCTGCACTGCCAGATCGACTCTCGGGGCCGCTCACGCCGCAGTAAAGGTACACCGCCGTTGATCCTCGCCTAGGGTCACGTCAGCTGCTTGGGAAAGCTCCGCTTTCTCCGAGGCTTATTCGCATAGTCCTCGTTGTCAGAAAGCCATATCGTGGTACGACGGCCCCGTCCCGCCATATTGTCATATCATTCATGAGGTCTGTAGTACCGCCAGGCGTGGTTGTAAAAAGGATTAAACCGTTTCATTTTGAAAGAGTTGTTATTTATATATATGCCGAAAGGCAAGTTTTCTAAGATAATCGTTGTACACTTCTTGTTATTTCATGTTGTTGTGTTATGTTCCACATGACTGATGTTGTATCACCAGGGTGCCCGGTAGGCACTACCACTGCCCGGTTCGGTCGTGACAAAAGTGGTATCAGAGCGCTTAATCTCTGAAAGTGTCTACAGACAAGATCCAAGAGTCTCGATTATCGTGTGTTGCGCACCACACCAATAATCGTGAGGCTATAGGATATTTAGGATCGGTTTCTATTCTTCTCACTCTAAGATCGTGCCTCAGAGCTGTTGTAAGTTGGACCTCTAACGTATTTCTTCCTTACCGCTATGCCTCCGCGTAGGCAACCCGCCTGAGGGCAAGGCACCGGCGGAGCCGCGAGCAGAGTACGAGGGTTACGAGGGCACGTGCCCAATCATCACCGGGTGGTGCTTCATTCGGGAGTTCTACGACGCCACTAGCCCCAAAGCAGAGTTTAGCACGGCATGGCAGCTCCATCGCGCCATGATATTTGAACCTTCGCCCAACGATCGAACAGAATATAGATTGCAAGAAGGCGACTTCACATTAGCTATGGATTTTGGCTACCAGAGTATACCGATGTACCGCGAGTCTTGACGACTATCTACAGAGGGTCAGCAAGAGTAATTCTTCGCTAGGCTCGAGCATGGCCTCGTGGTACGCTTATGCGCAAGCAGCCGAGAAACGTAGAGATCGACGTTAACCAAGGACAATGTACAGGCTGCAACAGCAAGATCCTTTGGTAACTTCGAGGCGAATCGCCTCACCAGCAGATTAGATATGCACCTCCGCCAGTGCAGAGTGGTCTTCCACGGATTTTAGGACGTTTGGGGTAGGTAGGAGTTGGTCAGAGCTCCAGGGCTTCCGGTTCACAATGTGACACACGTCATCCCGGGGAATGTCATCTTTTGTCGTACTTGTTGCACTCGCGCCGCCGTGGCCGCTTGTCGCAGCGGTGTCCTAGCAGGAGGGACGCAAGCAGGACTCACCTTCGTGGATCGCGGGTAGTTCGTTACCTTCCCTAGCTGGCGCCTACGGGCAGGTTTGATTAGAACGATCAAGGAGCGAAGCAAGAGATATAGATATATCCTAACCTCTGTAGATCGCATGATGTGATAAGACGGGTATATCATAAGTGCTATGTTCTGATAGCAACAGTGTTAGTCAGGATTAGAAATCATGGTTAGTAACCGGAAAGATTGGGGATAGAAAGTGTAAGCCTTAGAGCTTTACGCGCAGAGACCTTAGAGGTAAGGCCATCTCGCAAAGATGTATTGTTATGTTTTGATCTCATCGCAGTGCATAGTGCACGAGATTTGTTTGTGTGATAAGTCCCCGAGCAGGGTGGAAGGAAAGAGGGTAGTCGAGCCAAGAAGACCGCCAGGTTTTCGTAACGTGATTAGCGAGATTGTTCCTTCGGGAGCTAGTGTCTCGCGCACACGTGTCGGGTCGAGGCCACGCCGCGGTCAACCCGCCGCCGCTTGGGCGTCGGGGTCGGGCCACGGTGGTCCCGCCGTGATAGGTCACGAGGGTGTTAGGCCCATGTTTAGTTAACCAAACAGACGAGTTTGTGGACGATTCGACCGCAGTCGGGCCACGAGGTCACCGCCTTATCTCTTAGTCCAAACCGCTTACTCGATAGTAAGTCATGAGTTGTTATATCGTAAAGGTTGTAAGGCTGCACGGTGCCTACTTTCACCTTATGTCGCATGTGGGCCTGTGGTACTACTGCTTTTTCTTTTTTTTCTAGAGGATTTACTGCATGTGGTTAAGAACTCAAAGTAGTCTCAGACCGCATTTGCCCTCGCCGTTGTTCGATTTCGGTAGCGGAGGATTGTTTCTCCGCTGGCGAGTGTTTTAGCTACCATTTCGGTTTGGTTATTGCCTACGGCCTTGTAGGGCGGAAGTGTAGTTGTTGGCCGATTGGTTCGATGTTGGCAAGGTTCGATAGATGGTTCGCACTTGTTTCACAGATCGCGGATAAAGTAAGCTTGTCTAGAAGAGGTTTTGGCAGCTCGTAGAAATCGCGGATAATCGGCGACGACGCCAGAGTTCGTGCCGACGGCCGGTCTTCAAGGTACCACCCTGATAGCGTGTGCCGAGTTTTGAAACCAAGCAGAATAAATGTGGTAAGAGTTCGAGGTACAAGAAGGGCACGACACGGGGAAGAAGCGAGCATGTATGGCGAGCATAGATGTGATCATTTCTTTTATAAAGAGTATGCGAAAGAAGTATATTTGCACCCTGCAGAGAGTTGTTTGCGATGTTAGAGGAGTTTCCTGGCTTGATGTAAGTATTTTGCAAGTTGTTTCGTGGCCATGTGTGGTTTGTTTCGTAAGTATAGTAGCTAAGACTATATCGCGCACTTTTGTTTTGAGATTTAGAAGGAACATTCGGACGAATGTTTCTGGCGAGGAGAATGTTATACCCGTGATTTGCAGTATGTACGTGGGGACGTACGTAGAAAAGTTTGAACTTTAAAGTGGCTTGGACGATTTAATTTTGTGCACAACACCCGATTAGAGTCGTTTTCGACTAAACGCTTTACACAACTCGCGTAGGGTAAATTACGCTATGTCATTTCTAATGTTTCATGGATTTTTCCGAGAGATGAAACATTTTGGTTTACATGAGGCGACACTTGTCACCCTCTCAATGACGGAAGTGGGGTGGAAATGAGACGAAATGGAGAGCATGGAGTAGGTAGGATATTTTGTGATATTTGTGTGGTAGATGGATAAGGTACACATGGACGAATCTCGACCCTACACTTGCCTTGCACTTGCACGATTCGCCATTGTCGCCATGGCTTGACCTATAAATACTCTCCCTTTGAAGACTTATTCATCCTAAAATAAATTCTAAGTCTAGAAATCCTCCCTCCCTTGTAGTGTTGCTCTGCCTAGCCTTCCCTCTCCCCTCGGCCGAGAGCCCTCACCCCTCGCCAGAGTACCCCTCCTAGCTGGGTCTGGCCGAGGTATACACCCCCTTGTGGTGTTGTCTCGTATATACCCTCTTGGTAGAAATACTTCCATAGTATTGTTACTATACCCAAAATACCTTAGCCAGATACCTTGTAGTATTCCAAAGATACCTCTATACTAGAGTCTTAAATACTACCAGATGTCCTTTTGTCTCAAACCGAAACCCTAGGAAAAATCTCCATAGTTGGTTGAGTATTAAGGAGAAGTTGCGAGAACTTCTAAGGGTTGTTTGGAGCGGTGGAGCACCTTGAGTCGAGCTAAACGTTGCAAGGATCGACATTAACTTGGATAATTTGGGCTTATCGAGGTAAATATCTTGTCTCCTATCAGAATTGGAAATTACATGTTGTCGGAATATATAGTTGTAGTATACTATATATAGAATCGAACTTAGTTTTGGCAATGTCTTTGGACTTAAGCCTGAATTTAAAGAAGAGAATTGGACTGCATTTACATAGGATCAGACATAAAGAAACTTGTGTAGTTTGACTGCAGGAAGTGCCGCCCAAATTTCCGTAGAATCTGTAGATTCAGATTTATTTTACCGAGTAGTCTAGACTTTGATAGACTTGTATAAACCTTTATAGGTTGAATGTTCTCGTGAGTAGCATGTGCTACTTGAAAGGTGGACCAGCTAGCCGTTATAGCCGTGGAGCGATTTGCTTATAGTCTATAATCGCGAGGTATGTGATTCTTCCTATACTTCGAGCATGATGTTTTAAAAGTATATATATGTTATACCCCGTATTTCCAGAGTATGTACGTAAGGACGTACGTAGAAAAGTTTGGACTTTAAAGTTGGCTTGGCCGAATAATTTTTGTGCACAACACCCGGTTGGAGTTGTTTTTCGTCAAACGCTTTTACATAACTTCATGGGCGGAAAATTCCGGCTATGTCATTTTTAATTTTTATGGATTTTTCCGAGAGACGAAACATTTGATCAACGAGAGGCGACACTTGTCACCCTCTCATTGAGCACGCCGGGCGGTAAAGGCGACGATTCGGCCATGTTCGGGCCGGGTTGGTAGGATATTTTGTGGTAGATGGATAAGTGCACTGCACGATCTCGCCCTACACTTGCCTTGCACTTGGCATGATCTTCGCCATCGGTTGGCCTTGGCTTGACCTATAAATAACCCCTTTGAAGACTTCTTCATCCAAATAATTTCCTAAGTCTAAAATTCCTCCTCCCTTTGTGTCGAGTTTCGCCCAACACCCTCTCCCTTCGAGAAGGCCCTCGGCCGAGGCCCTTCCCATCCCTCAAGCCGAGTACTCCAGCTGGCTGGCCGAGGTATACACCCTGTGGTGTTGTCTCGTATAAATTGTAACGACCTGCCCGGCTGCATCGTGCCTTACCCCGGCACCCTAGTGATACATACATCAGAGAAAATCAGCGAACATAAAACATGAGTCATTTAACAAGAGATATAATAAATAAACAAAGCAACCAAAGCGGTTGCCTTCAGATAAACATAAAACCCAATGCTTTAACTTTTTACAACCCCGCCACACAACAAGATTACAGCACTTAAGATATACACGACTATGACGGACAGGCCGCCATACCCCGAATGTACAAGAACCTACAACTCGTGGAACACCTACCAAAGATAAGCCTCCGAGAAACGGAGCTTCAAATGCGTCAATCAGATCCTAAGAGCGGGATCCACGATCGACGTACTTACTCATGCAGATGAACGCACTTCGCAGAGGTCGCATAACAGTACTAAGTATGTGAAACTGCATAATATCAGAATGAAATCATACTAGTCTATATAAAGCAGGAGACATGTATGATAACCAACTACGCTCACAACATAAAATACCATCACTCCAATATAACTACGGGTCTCACGCTCACAACATCAATCGTTCGCATTACGGCCGCATGTCCCCTAACATCGTGACGGTAGACATGTCCACGATGCAACAATAATACCAATGTCCCACGGCCACATGCCCTGACTCAGATCGGTAGACATGTCCACGTGACTCAACAACAAGACAAAGAATCCAAATGGAAGATACCCGCGCGCTACGATCGTCGTGATGTCCAAAGGGAAACAATAAGACAACTTTCCAAACGGACGATACCCGCGCGCCACGATCGTGTCGATGTCCAAAAGGAAATCACGCGCGATAATCGAAATGGAAACATACCCGCGCGCCACGATCGCGTCAAGATATCCAAAGCGACAACCACAAGACCTTAACCAAAATGGAAGATACCCGCGCGCCACGATCGTGTCAAGATGTCCAAAGCGACAACAAATAATAATACTATCAACGTGAACGCACTGCGGAATTTCTCCACACCGCCAGACGCCCAAGTAAGTTCTCAACTACCAACCGACCTCTATCGAGAGACGCCAGAATACGTAAAACACAACGCTTGTACAATAAAGACTATCATCACAAGCATAGGCAAGTTTCACAACAACAAGCATAGGCAAGTTTCACAACAACAAGCATAGGCAAGTTTCACACAACTCAAAGTACTTTCATTTTACGCCAAAGTCCGGTTTTTAACCCCAAAGTACTACATAATGCTAAGTTCTTTTAAAAGAGATCCATTACTTTATAAAAGTCACCCGATAATTCGTAGTATTAGAATGACCAACCCATCTCCTTTTCAAAATCAAGTAACAACATTCCTTTCCTAAGTTCCAGCTTTGCCTAGTTTCAATTACTCAAGCTTCTTATTTTCAAATGGTTTCATAGTTCCCAAACTTAATCACTGATTCCTTTTAGAACAATCGAGTAACATATGTCATATATGAGTAGTTTATTCTGTTTATAACGATCTTATTACAAAGAGCCATGATCTAGAAAATGTAATATCATTTTGTCTCATCTTAGCTTCTACGCAGATGGAGGTTTCTACGGTTTTAATACAACACATCATTATTCAATACATTTTCCTTCATTAACGCCGCAGCGTCCTGTCGATACACATTCGATTTCCAAATCAAGAAACATTATTCCTTTAAAACCAAGTACTCATTACTCACGAACGAGGTTTCACAACATCCACATTAAAACAAATAAGTTAAGTCTCTTATCTTATAAGATCAATTCTCTTAACTTCTAACATCAGTAAACCATTTTCACCTACATAAGGTCGTTATAACTAACTTCCCATAAAGCTATCATAACACCCTATGTTTTAAACCAACCAAATCACTTAGCACATGTACGCTCACCGCATTACATAGTTCACAACAATCATGCTAGAAAAGATAGGAAGAGGTTCACATACCTCGCGACGATTTATCGACAAAAGCAAAATGCTCCAAGTACTACAACCTTGCTAGCCCTTTCCACTCCTCGAGTGTAATACGCCACTCTTAGTACTTTCACCTATAAAGGTCACAAACGCCTATTAACCCCAAAACACAAGTTTCTATCTTTCTATAGAAAATTCGCAAAGACTCTCCCCGCAACAACAGAAATCTCCTCCTCTATAGAGGCTGCTACCAAGCCAACCAGTGGGTTTACACGCCTAACCTGACGTGTACACCCTACACAAGTCTACCGCAATACACCCCATGTAAATACAGCCTGGGCTTCTTTATTCTTCCGGCATAAGTCAAAAGACATTGCCGAATACTAAGTATAGTTCAATATATAGTATACTTCAACTAGATATTCTAACAAACATGTAATGTCCAATTACAATAGAGGGACAAGATAATTACCTCGATAAGCCCAAAATTATCCAAGTTATAACGTCGATCCCGAGCAAGGTTTAGCCCCACCCGCGCCCAAACCACTCCAAACAACCCTTAGAAGTTCTAACCAACTTCTACTCAAATACTTCAACCAACTACGAAGATTTCCTTGTGGTTTCTGGCTTGAGACTAAAAGGACAAAAGGTAGTATTTCCTGACTCTACGTGAAAGAGGTATCTCTGGAAAACTATAAGGTACAAGGCTAAGGTATTTTGGGCATTATAACAATACTAGGAGTATTTCTATACCACAACAAGTGGTATTATACGAAAACAACTAGTTAGTGGTACCCTACTGGCTAGACCTCACAAGCGTAGGGAGACCTCACCCGCCAAAGGCCACTTTCATGGGAGAGGATTCTGGACGAGTCAACAAGAGGAGGAGGGATTCAAGACTTGGAAACATTTGTGGACGAATGAAGTCTTCACAAAGTGGGTATTTATAAGAAACCCAAATGCCAACCAACGGCCAAGATCAAGCCACGAGCAAGGCAAGTGCGTAAGGCCTTGATCAAGCCAAGTGCACCCTAACCCCTACTCCACAAAACACGGCACAAGACAAGCCACAAAACAAGGCCAAAACAAGGCGTAAAACAAGGAACCAATAGGCCAAAAACGCGAGCCACAATATCAATCCAATTCGAACTAATCGCCCACTGACGCCACAGTTTCAATGCGAGGTGACACACGCCACCCTCCCGCTGGTCCAAAATGTTTCGCCTCAAAAATCCGCAAAATTAAAAGACATAGCCGAATTTTCCCTACGAAAGTCGGGGAAACGCTTTGGCTAAAAACGACTTAGCCTGCATCAGCGCTCAAACGTAACTTCGCCGTTACTTAGCGGGTGACACGTGTCACCCTCCTATTGGCCCTCAAAAACGCTCTTCAAAAAAATATCCACAATGGCCAAAATTCAAAACAAAGGGCTCTACAAAATCAGAATTTCTCCCGTGGCCCCACGTGACCATTTCCAAAATAAAATCTCAAAATTCTAATATAATCTATGAAGTCCAAATACCAAATCTGGGAATCCAATTCCCATTAACGAACCTTTTCTTCACAAATAACCGAAACTTTTCCGTCAAAACTCACATCTTTCTTTCTTTTCAAAATTTTCGCACTTCGTGACGCACGCCCTCACATACATACCGCAACTACGGGTATAACATTCTCTCTCCTTAGAAACATTCGCCCCAAATGTTCCTTCCCAAGACGGATATCGACGAAGTTCCTCTAATAAGTTGTCAACGCCATACCGCCACTAAATAACACACGCTATCTTCCTTC